>JASDQU010101436.1:238466-293284 GCA_032191745.1 Picea mariana | reverse complement strand
GCCCCCAGAGGAAAAATTGCCTTGTAAATATATATTGTAATTTCATTGTAAATCTGGATCGTTCATTATAAGGTCGCAGATCTAACGGTAGAGATTATGTTAGGGTTTTTTGCCCTCGAAGGCAACCCTCTTTTATGAGGGAAATTTATTACGGCTATGATTGATGGTGAATATTGTATTCTGAGAAAGGAGACTGTGAGAGAAAGAAGAGGAAGTTACAACGGGTTTTGTTGTAGGTTGTATCTCTTCATTTGTTGGATAATAATAAAGGAAGGACGTGACAATTTCTCTGGTGGACGTAGCCCACACTAGGTGAACCACGTAAATCTGTGTCTCTCTTGTATTGTGTATCTTCTGTGTTTTTGTTTTCCGCATTTGTTTTAATTTATTGCTCCACGGTCCTGTTTTTCTAACAATATTCTCACCCTTTTAAACCTTTGGAATGATGCACACACTTGAAAAACTCAGTCTTATGCACCCTCGTAAAAAATTGTCTTATGCGCACTCCATAAAACTTCCATTAAGAACTTTGTTCTGAGTGTATCACACGAAACAAAACTTTGGTGTGATATGATATGGTATTTGTCACGGTGAAGGAAAGTTTGAGGAAGTGTCACATATCGCACGAAAATAAACAATGGCATGGTGCAATGTGGACAAGGTTGTTGTGGAGATAGAAATTTTGAGAAAGTGTGATGTGTCACATGAAAAGAAACTTTGACGCGATGTGATATGTCACACTGGAAGAGGTTTGTTGAGCAATACGTCACACAAGTGAAAGATTTTAGTCCTTGCGAAACATCGCAAGCTATAGACTTTTCCTTGTGATACATCGAGAGAAAGAAAAACTTTGGTTTGTGCGATATGTCACACGAAAGGAAACTTTGACGCGACGCGATATGTCATGATAGAGGAAAGTTTAGATCGATGCAATGTGTCATGCAAGTGGAAAGTCTTGGCTCATGCAATACATTGTAAACAACAAAAGATTCTAAGCGATGTGATATTTTGCAACCAAAAAGATTTGAGGCACGATACACACTGTGTTGTGAGGAATAACAAATTGGGCACGATACAACGCATGGAAAACAAGTTTTTACATGATGTGGAAAGAGAGTTTTGGACAAATTTAGGAAAAAATTCTAAGGGGTAAAAATCAGTTATCAAGTAGGGGAAAATTTTTATGCACATCTTTAGGAACCTGGTGAGTTCTAAGGGAAAGAACCAAAGAAAGTTTCATGAGAGGCTTCAAAGTAGAGAAAATCAATACACATCAAGTTTCATGAAAGTTAGAAATCTACATTAAAGGAGAGCACCATGCTATTTTGACTTCATCATATGCTAAATAGGGGGGTTGTTGCTAGCTCAACACAACCTAATGTCATTCCTAATTAGAAGTGATAAGACATATTCAAGAACTTCATCACAATATTGCCACCCTCAGAAGATACAGATTTTATCTTTGTGGTAGTTGATCACTTTACAAAGTATTCTTATTTCATCTATTTCACTACCAAGTTTATAGCTTTTGTGATTATTGATTTGTTTTTCAAGCATGCTACTAAACTCTGTGGGCTCCCTTGCTGTATGATTAGTGGTAAGGACCCCACCTCCATTAATCATTTATGGTAAGATGTTTACAATTTAGTAGGTGTCACATTCAATATTAGTATTGCTTATCATTCATAGATCGATGGGTAAATTGAGGTAGGTAATAGGTGTTTGGAGAAGTATCTTTGAATGTACATAGGGAACACACAAACTACATTAATAAAGTGGTTACATTTGGTTGAATATTGATATAATACAACATATCACTAGACCACCAAAATGACGCCCCTTTAAGGCATTATGTGGCTACAAAACTTCATACTACACCAACTAAGGTCAATGGAAATTGGCAATGGGCCAAATAAGTTGCCATAGCTTCACTAGTGATGGTCAATGGGGCCTTTGTCACCAAAACCTATCATCATCAAAGTCATCGTTGTTTTTTGTTTACTGGTTTTCACGACATGCAAGCATATGTCGCCATCGGTACACTACAATGATGATCACCAACCATTGCCACAACAGTCATCAAAAGCCATATTTAGCAATGCACGGTCATTATTACCATATTATCCTTGCATTGGGACTATTTGGAGATGATCCAAGTGGATATCGGTGGCCACCCACCTTTTCCGATTAGCTCAAAACAGTTTTCTGGCAAATTTGGCAATTTACTATTTTTAGCAGTTTTTAACTTCCGGGGCCATTTTGAGGGCCCAAATGAAGGTTTTTCAAAATCAATGTTCTCAATGATAGTTGAAGGCATTATTGAGCCCCCAAAATGAATCTCCTCTAAGATACCTTTCCAACGAGCTATCATACGTCTAAAACGAAGATCGTATGCAAAAGTTACGACCCTGGGAAGTTGATGTACTAGCTTACCCAAACGAGGCCCACATGACTTTTGGTGCTTCATCTCCTAGGGTTAGGTTTTTGGATGTCTAGGAATTTTGGAATTCCTATTTATTGTAAAAAGGTCTTCAGAGCCTCATTGTAATCATCTTCTTGTGAATGCGAGTAGCCGTCACATCTCTTCTCAGAGATAAGCTGCCACCATTCTAGCGAGTCTTTCACTCTATATTTTTACGGTCTCTCAACATTTCTTTCATTAATAGAAATCATGTATTACTGTATATTTGTGTTTATGGTTGCATCTCTGATACATTTCTGTTATATTATTGAATATCTGCGATATCTCTGTGCATTTCTTTATTATATCTCCGATCTCATTTTGTGCCGAAAATAATTTGAATCAGTGGTATCAGAGCAGGCTGTTCTTGGTCGTTTTTTTCAGTGCATTTCCTCAACAAGGTCTGAGTATAGCAAGTTGGGTCTCGAGCTTGTATCTCTTGAGGACAATCGCTCTCGCACACCCAAGAAACCCTCAATGGCAGAAGAAAATAAAAACGACGAAGCAGACGATCCTATCAGTCTGTTGCTTGAGCAAGCTCTCACGTGATAGAGGGACGAAATGATGGAGAATTTTTCCCACATCCTTCAACGCCTGCCGATAGAAATAGGCATATCTTCATCAAGCGACCACTTTGGAGGCACCTCGCCTTTCAAGGTACAAGTTAATTTTGATATTTCTGTATTTGAAGGACAGATCGATGCAGAAGCCCTAGAAAAATGGTTAACTCTGCTAGAAGGTTATTTCTCTGTTCACAAATTTTCCGACAAAGAAAAGATCACCTTCACACTCCTTAAAGCTCTCCCTCATGTCAAACATTAGTGGGAATCTTACTAGGAGCAAAGTTCCACAGAGGAGTCTGGAATATATGGGGCCGATCCCACTTGGGATTTTTTTGTGGATGCGGTAGAGGAACAGTATTACCTTGTTGGCAACTATGAGGACCAGTACATGAGATGGACCACACTGTGGCAAGAGAGGGGCCAAACAGTTTCAAAAGTTCACCAATACCTTCCATACCTTGCGCACCAAGCTGGGTATTAAAAACTCCGAGCGACATTTGGTTCTGAAATACCGTGGGGCTCTACACAGATACATCTAGACTGAAATGGATTTTCTGGACATCTCATTACTCGTGCTGCTTATCGATATGTTGTTAAAATTGAGTAGAAATTTAAGCACCATAACAAACGGGAATTCGGGTCTACAAATCTGCAACAACCAAAGTATGACAAAGACGGCTCTAACAAACAGTCTCTCGAAAACCAGTCCAAGACATAGGAAAAGAAGGGTCACGGGAAGACAAAGAAGGACACCGGAAAATGGTGTGATTCCCACAAAAGCCCTTGGCACAAAACCAATGAATGTCACTCAAAACAGTGATTGGTGGCCGAGATCAAAGACAAGGAGCCAAACCCTGATTCTAAAAATACTGGTAAAGGACAGATCATTGATGTAGACCCCACTGCTATTGTCGCGACCGCAACAATTCAACCAGAAGAACCAACAAATCCTGAAGAGGGGGGAGCACCTTTTTCATTCACAGATGTGGGTGAAGGGGAACCCGCTGCATTTTATTGTTGATAGCGGAAGCCAGAAGAACCTCATCTCAGCAGAGGTCGTCAAACAGTTGGTATTGTCGACAACACCACACCCGCAACCATACAACATCGGGTGGTTTTGCCAAGGACGGGATCTTCGTGTCAGCCAGCAATGTCGATTGTCATAAGGCATCCAACCCTTCAAGGATGAGGCATTATGTGATGTTGCTCCACTAGATGTCTGTGATGTTCTCTTGGGCCAACCATATATTTGGAAGCGCCACGCTGTTTATGAGTCTCAACCCCGCAGTGTCATTGTTTCTCTGGGGGGTCATCTCTATAGAATACCAGAGGTAGTTCTGAATACTGTTCCACCTAAAAAGTGTCGCAAGGTAGTATCTCATACTTCAAAATTAAGCTTCTTCACAATCTATTCAAAAGGGGAACAAAAGGACACTGCAACCACTACAGCTTCGCCCCAAGCACCTTCTGTCCAACAGAAGAAGGTCGACAAGGTTGCAGCAAAGCGCAAAGATTCCTTCTGCACACTGTCCTCTCATGTAGCCCAACTTGTTGAACAACCTCAGCCTCAACAGGTTCGTGACAGACTTCCACAAACTAAGCAGCGCGACGTCTCCAGCAAGGCAAGTAACTCACCAAGATGCAGATTCAGCAAACGCTTTTCCCTCTCCCTCGGGAACTCAACGCAATGGAGACCATTACCTCCTAAGGAGGGAGGATTTATCCAGGTGGATATCGGTGGCCACCCACCTTTTCTGACTGGCTCAAAATAGTTTTCTGGCAAATTTGGCAATTTACTATTTTTAGCAGTTTTTAACTTCCGGGCCATTTTGAGGGCCCAAATGAATGTTTTTCGAGATCAAGGTTCTCAATTATATCTAAATGCATGATTGAGCCCCCAAAATGAATCTCCTCTATGATACCTTTCCAATGAGCTATCATACGCCTAAAACGGAGATCGTATGCAAAAGTTACGACCCCAGGAAGTTGATCTACTAACTTACCCAAACGGGGTCCATATGACTTTTGGCGCTTCATCTCCTAGGGTTAGGTTTTTGGATGTCTAGGACTTTTGGCATTCATGTTTATTGTAAAAAGGCCTTCAGAGCCTCATTGTAATCATCTTCTTGCGAATGCGAGTAGCAGTCACATCTCTTCTCAGAGATAATCTGCCACCATTCTAGCGAGTCTTTCACTCTGTATTTTTACAGTCTCTCAACATTTCTTTCATTAATAGAAATCGTGTATTACTGTATATCTGTGTTTATGGTTGCATCTCTGATACATTTATGTTATATTATTGAATATCTACGATATCTCTGTGCATTTCTTTATTATATCTCCGATCTCATTTTGTGCCGAAAATAATCCGGATCAGGAGAGTAACCATTGTGGAGGAAAGCCTATGGAAACCATCCACGACTGTCTCCATAAGTAGATTGTGCTTGGAACAGAGAACAATGTGCACAAGTTGTAGCTAATGGAATCACAGGGTGATGGTTACAGATCATTGCCATAGATATATTTATTTTGGAACATATTACGATGGTTGCTTATTATCTCCAAAAGAAAAGAATAGTGACAATCGATGGTTATAATAAACAATAATTCATTTATGAAATATTCAAAATAAGTTGGATAAATAATCAAAATCCACCTAGGATAAAAATATATAAATGATAAATGAATGAATGAGATATTTGCAATAGCATGTGATATTGTATATAGATATACACCGAATGGTCACATACATGAATATGCATATATTTTAGACATGTCCCCTTTGAATAATATTGTTATTGTTGTTGTTGTTGTTATATGTACTTTACATTTGTTACATTGCATCCCCCTTCAATAGATGCTTTGTCGTGAAAGCATGATATGGAAAATGTTATATCTTCATTCTTGCTTGTAATGCTTTCACTTGATGCAATGTTCTTAACGTTGTGAGAGTTGAAGAAAAGAGGTAGTACGATCTTTGAAGTATTGAACATAATTGTTGTATCATTGAAAGGTCAATCCACACTAGTTTGATCCTTTGTGGAATCATGTGTTTTAGGGTTCTTGTATATAAATTTGTATTGTGATTCCAAAGATGATTGCTATTTTGAGACAAAATTGCACTAGCATTGATCTTCTTCGAAATCTAGGTCAAATATTGTCTTTGTTTAGAGAAATGTTGGTAAGTTGGATGGTTAACATATCGATGCTTGTGATTAGGATGTTGATAAGGTGTCCTTGGAACATGATCTTTTCTTATTATAATTGTAGTGTTTTCTTGATTCACTTTTGGCACAATGTCTTCTTCATACACTTATGTCTCATTGTTGATCATTGAAATTGCAACGTTCATTGGTATGTCACTATTCTTTGATTGAGGTACAATTTCATCGTTGGTGACTAATGAACCTTCATTTTTAATTGAATATCACTACAACAAATCCATGTGATTAGCTTCCTTTTTTGCTTCCACTGGTTGTTTTAATGTATTTTTCTTCACGTATTTGCTAAAGTCGACACTATTTATAGAGATGGCGCTATTTTAGGCGCTATTTGCGCCAAGCAACACAAGTTGGCACTAATAGTGCCTAAATTAGCACCTTAGTTAGCACCTTATTTAGCACCCAATTTTGCGCCAAGTTTATCTTCCAGTTCAGCGTCTAGTTTAGCTTCTTGGTTAGCATCCAACTTAGCTTCCTTTTTAGCTTCTAGTTTGGCTTCCAATTTAATGCCTACTGTGCCTAAATAGTTAATTTGTTGAGTTGTTGGGGGTTAAGTGGATAGGGGCTTTGGGATTAGGGATTAGAGGATTTAGGGATTTGGGGTCTAGGGATTGAGGGTTAAGGGATTAGGGGTTACAATTTAAGGGATTAAGGGTCAAGGGATAAGGGATTTGGGGCTTAGTGCTTAGAGGTTAGGTAGTTTAATGGTTAATTGTTTAGGGATTATATATCGTCAAGGGATTAATGAAATCCATCGACCCCGCACAAAATCTTTGAGATCGTCCACGTCTCATTGTCATCATTCATCATTGCCATATGTAGAATATTTGTCAGAACTCTCTTGAAATGTCATGGGACTTCCAATAAACCCATCACAAATGTCTTCCACCGACCCCGCACAGTGAGAAGTGAATGGGGCCAACATTGAAATTTCTTCAATCTGTGCTTGTATGCGTCAAAATTTGACATGGTTAGACTAGACACATGCCTTGATGATATGGGAGGGTTTCAAGACTCAAGGATGTATGATGTCCCCACATAATCTTTGAGATTGTCCATGTTTGCATCAATGTTCATCATGCACATTTCATTGTCGTCATTCACCATTCCCTTCTACAGAATCGTTGTCAGAACTCTCTTGAAATGTCATGGAACTTCCAATACACCCATCACAAATGTCTTCCATCGACCCCACATAGTGAGCAGTGAATGGGGCCAACGTTGAAATTTTTTCAATTTGTGCCTGTATGCGTCGAAATTTGACATGGTTAGACTAGACAGTTGCCTTGATGGTATGGGAGGGTTTTGAGACTTAAGGATGTATGATGTCCCCACATAATCTTTGAGATCATCCATATTTGCATAAATGTTCATAATGGACGTATCATTGTCATCATTCATCATTGCCATCTATAGAATATTTGTCGAAACTCTATTGAAATGTCACAACACTTCCAATACACCCATCACAAATGTCATCCTGCATCTACCCTGCACAGTGAGCAGTAAATGGGGCCAACGTTGAAATTTCTTCAAACTGTGCATGTATGCATTGAAATTTGACATTGTTAGACTAGACACATGCCTTGACGGTATGGGAGGGTTTCAAGACTCAAGGATGTATGACGTCCCCACATAATCTTTGAGATCGTCCACATTTGCATCAAAATTCATCATGCATGTCTCATTGTCATCATTTGTCATTACCATCTATAGAATATTTGTATAAACTCTCTTGAAATGTCATGGAACTTCCAATACACCCATCACAAATGTCATCCACCAACCCCGCACATTGAGCAATGAATGGCGCCAACATTGAATTTTTTTCAATCTGTGCATGTATGCGTCGAAATTTGACACGGTTTGAATAGACAGTTTCCTTGATGGTATGGGAGGGTTTCAAGACTTAAGGATGTTTGATATCCCCACATAATCTTTGATATCGTCCATGTTTGCATCAACCTTCATAATGGATGTATCATTGTCATCATTCGTCATTTCAATCTATAGAATCTTTGTCGAAACTCTCTTGAAATGTCATGACACTTCCAATACACCCATCACAAATGTCATCTTGCATCGACCCTGCACAGTGAGCAGTAAATGGGGCCAATCTTGAAATTTCTTCAAACTGTGCTTGTATGCATCGAAATTTGATGTAGTTAGAGTAGACACGTGCCTTAACATTATGGGAGGGTTTCAAGACTCAAGGATGTCTGATGTCTTCACACAATCTTTGAGATCATCCACATTTGCGTCAGCGCTCATCATGGACGTATCATTGTCATCATTCATCATTGCCATTTGTGGAATATTTGTCGGAAATCTCTTGAAATTTCATGGAACTTCCAATACACCGATCACAAATGTCATTGACCAACCCAACATAGTGGGTAGTGAATGGGGCCAACATTGAAATTTATTCAAACTATGCATGTATGTGTCAAAATTTGATGTAGTTAGAGTAGACACATGCCTTGTCATTATGGGAGGGTTTCAAGACTTAAGGATGTTTGATGTCCCCACATAATCTTTGAGATCGTCCATGTTTGCATCAACGTTCATCATGGACGTATCATTGTCATCATTCATCATTTTCGTTTGTAGAATATTTGTCAAAACTCTCTTGAAATGTCATGGAACTGACAATACACCCATCACAAATTTCATCCACCAACCCCGCATAGTGGGCAGTGAATGGGGCCAACGTTGAAATTTCTTCAAACTGTGCATGTATGTGTCAAAATTTGTTGTAGTTAGAGTAGACACATGCCTTGACATTATGGGAGGGTTTCAAGACTCAAGGATGTCCGATGTCTTGATCCGGATTTAGGAGCGGAACGAATTGATTAACATACTAAATACAATCAACACAGAGATATGAAGAACAATACAAATATCCAGTGAACAATATCTTCTATTGAATAAATGAAATAGGCTGAAACTGTAAAACTGCAGAATTGAAACACTTGCTCGAATGGTGGTAGCTATCTTTGAGAAGAGATGTGGATGCTATGTGCATCCATATGAGCAGAATGATTACAATGAGGTTCCAGAGGCCTTTTTGATATTACGCATGAATTCCAAAACCTAGACATCAAAAAACCTAACCCTAGGAGGTGAAACGCCAGAAGTTATTGTGGGCCCCTATGGGTAAGTTGGTACCTCAACTTCCCGGGGTCGTAAATTTTGCATACGACCTCCATTTTAGACGCACGATAGACTGTTGGAAAGGTATTTTAGAGAACTACACATTACGTTGTCAAATTCTGACTCCGTCAATAGTTTGACTATGGCGAGCCAAAAAATCATTGTTAAGGGCCCCAAAATGGCCCTGGAAGTACAAAAAGATGTGTTGACATGAAAACATACAAAATAAGCCAGTTGGATTAGGTGGGAGGCCACCAATATCCACTTGGAAGATGTGTGGGGCTTCAAACATCCCCAGAAGTGTAGAACTGACCATTACAAAGAAGTACAAAAGAACGTGTTGAACTAAAACTGTCAAGAGGAGCTAGTTGGAATAGGTGGCTGGCCACCAAGATCCACCCGGATCAATCCTCCCCCCTTAGGAAGCAATGGTATCCATTGCGTTGACTTCATCCATCAAGTGAGGAAACTTATACTGAATTTGGCCTCGGGTGAGCCACTTTCCATGCTGTAGGAGTTGTCGTGCCTTGATAACCAGATAAAGTCGGATCCTTTGTTGGAAAGTGCCCTTGACCTATGTGTCCACTATTTGATTATTGGATGATTGTTCCATGCAGTCAGGGTTGAGCTCTGTGGGTGTTAGTTGTTCTGCGATCTCTGAGGTGTCCAATAATGGTGGAAAATATGGCCAAAGGAGGTCCACATTGAACACTGGGTGCAAGCCAAGGAAGGGTGGAGTGTTGAGCTCAAAAGCATTTCTACCCATAGCCTTGGTGATAGTGTAATTTCCATAGCGAAGTGGGCAAAGCTTCCGATGGGGCCCTGTGATATGCTCCTTTTGAAAATGTAACCAGACTTTGTCTCCAACCTGAAACTGGTGTGGTACGCTGTGTTGATCATGGCACTGCTTGTACTTAGCATTGGATTTATGTAAAATCTCATGGACCTACTGGCGAATGTGTTGGATCCGCTCAATGAATTTGGTGGCTTTGTCGGTATCAGACTGAACATGGGAAGAGTATGTCGGTGTGGTGGCAAGAGGTAGTGCAGCATCAATGGGACCCAAGGGTTGGAATCCCAGCCCCACCTGAAATGGGCTATGGTCGATGGAGCTACAAAGAGCCCCGTTGTAACTGTGTTGAACATAGGGGAGACTCTCATCCCATGTATGTAGATGCTTAGAGTTGTAGATGTGCATGATGTGCACAATCATCCGATTGACAACCTCTGTTTGGCCGTCTGTTTAGGGGTGGAAAACAATGGATTTAGTGAGCTTGGTTTCCAATAGTGACCAAAGACTCGACCAAAATGTGCTAAGGAACATGTTGTCCCAGTTGGAGATGATGGTCTGTGGTATCCCAAAATGGAACCACACTCGTTCGAAGAAGAGATTGGCAGTATATCCCGCTGTGATATTGTTCTTGCAAGCTGTGAAGATGGCCATATTCGAAAACCGATCAACGACCACAAATACACAATCATTTCCTTGCTTGGTGGATGGAAGGCCAAACATGTAATCCATTGAGATGGATTCCAAAGGATTCTTGGGAGTAGGAAGAGGGGTGTATAAGCCTTACTTCTTGATGGTTGGCTTGGCAATGGCATAGGCAATGCAAGATCTGATATACATGTCGACGTCCTGTCGAAGTTTTGGCCAATAAAAATGTTTTTGAAGAATGACCACAATTTTCTCCACGCCAAAATGTCCCACCATCCAACTGTAGTGGGCTTCCCAAATAAGCTTTGCACGTTCGCTTGTAGGAACACAGAGATGGCCCAGATGGCATAATAGTCTGTCCTGAATGTGAAAATCAGTGATAGTCGCGCTTGTACCCAAGAGATGATAGGTAGTGGCGAAGTCCGGATCTTGCTAATAAAGTTGGGGCCACTAAGATGCCTCATGTCCACAAGAATGGAGCATAGTGGTGAGTGCAGCTACGGGAGGTCGAATGAGGGAGTCAACGACATGATTTGAGATCCCTGTCTTATACTTGATGTTGAGATGGAACTGCTGCAAGTGGGTGGACCACTTCTGATGGCAGTCGTTCTACAATTTCCCCTATATCTGTATGAACTACAGAGGCTTGTGATCAATGTGGATGATCGTCTAATTTTCCAGAATGTAATATTTCCATTGACGACGAAATTGTACAATGGAATACATTTCCTTGTCATAGGTGGGGTATTTTCAGACAATATCTGAGAGTGTCTCACTATGTTATGCCATCGGATGACCGTGCTGAGTGAGAGTTGTGCCTACAACATAGTCAGATGCATCAGTTTCAATATCAAACGCTTGTTTCAGATCGGTCAAGGAGAGAATTGAAGCTGAGCTAATCCAGATGAATGTTGATGGCCTTCCACCTATTCCAACTGGCTCATTTTGGCAGTTTTTTTCCTAGATTTTGGGTCTGTGACTTGCGGGGTCGTTTTGAGGCTCTAAACAACATTTTTTAGGGCTCACCACAATCAAAATGACCTTTGATAGATAGCAAAAAAATGTGTAGTCCTCAGATAGACCTTTCCAACGGGTTATCGTGCGCCTAAAACGAAGAGCGTATGCAAAATTTTTGACCGCGGGAAGTTGATGTACTAACTTACCCAAACGAGGCCCACATGACTTTTGGCGCTTCATCTACTAGAGTTAGATTTTTTTGGATGTCTAGGGTTTTTGAGATTCTAGTTTATTGTAAAAAGGGCTTCAGAGCCTCATTGTAATTATCTTCTTTTGAATGAGTGCAACCGTCACATCTCTTCTCAGAGATAAGCTGCCACCATTCTAGCAAGCTTGTTTCCGCTGCATTTTACAGTTTTAGCTTATTTCCTTATTGAATAGAAACCAATTTTACTGTATATTTGTTATTATGTGTTAAGCATCTTTTGATAATAATCTGTAGTCATTTCGTTCTGCAAATATATTCGGGATCAATTGTATTAGAGCGGTTTGCTCCTTGTCGTTCTTAATGCATATCCCCAAATGAACTCTCATGGCAGAAGAAAAGAAAGATGACGGGATAGAAGATCCCTTCAAAATGTCGCTTGAGGAAGCCCTCACACAACAAAGGAATGATATGATGGATAGTTTTGCGCAAATCCTTCGGCGGCTACCAACAGGCGACGCATCTTTCTCAAACTGAGGCGTCGCCCCCTTCAAGGTACAAATCAACTTCGGTATTCCTATATTTGAAGGTCAGATAGACACAAATACAATAGACAAATGGTTGAATATGCTAGAAGAGTATTTCTCTGTCCATAACTTCTCGAATAGAGAAAATATTACTTTTGCGCTCCTCAAAGCCATCCCCCATTTCAAATATTGGTGGGAAACTTTCTGTGAGCAAAAGGAAACAAAGGAACCCTCATTATTTACAGTCGCAGTCACCTAGGAGTCCTTCAGGGATGCTATTAAGGAACAACACTACCATGTTGGAAGTTATGACAACCTGTACACGAAATGGACCATGCTGCAGTAGGAAAGATACCAAGTGGTGCCCGAGTTCACAAATATCTTCTATACTTTGCACACCAAGCTGGGTATCAAATATTCTGAGTGACATCTGGTGCTCAAGTATCACGATGGTTTGCATAGATACATCCAACCCGAAATGGATCTTATGGACATCTCATCCTTGGGCGCGGCATACCGATATGCTGTCAAAATCAAGGAGAAACTCAAACAAAAGACGCGGCAATTTGGGCCTGGGAACTCCTCACAGCAAAAGCCACGAAAGGGAAACTCCAACCCACAGAACAAAGGAAAAAGCAAAGACGAACAACCTCAGGACAACTAGTTGAGGCCACAGGCAAATAAGGACACCGAAAATACAAAGAAAGATATCGGGAAGTGGTGCGACTTCCATAAGAACCCCTTGGATAACACTGTTGATTGTCGCTCGAAGCAGTCACTAGTGGCTGAGGTGAAAGCCTTTGAATCGGATGTGGGTTCCGACTCTGAGGAAGAACCAGAAAGGGGGAGACGGATCATAGACGCAGAACCCAGTGCTACTATTGCTACCACCAAGCTCCAGCCCGGTGAACCAAACGAGCCAAAGGAAGGTGAGCGACTTTTTCATTCACAAATGTGGGTGAAGGTTACCCCGCTGYACTTCATCRTTGATAGTGGTAGCCAAAATAAGCTCATCTCAACAAAGGTTGTCAAGCGAATCGCCCTGCCGACAACACCGAACCCCCAACCCTACACCATCGAATGGCTCCGCTAAGGAAGAAATATCCTCATCAACCAACAATCTCGCCTGTTATAYGACATCAAGCCCTTCAAAGACGAGGTATTGTGTGATGTTTCCCCTCTTGAAGTTTGTAATTTTCTTTTGGGAAAACCATATTTATGGAAATGTCATGTTGTATATGAGTCTGGGCCTCGCAATGTTATTATTACTTTGAACAAGAAATTGTAGAGGATACCCGAGGCAATCCCACCCAGTGCTATTTCCTTGATCTATGCCAAGCAATGCAAAAAGTTCATCTCTCATAAAGGGAAGTTTGTCTTCTTTGTGGTTCGCTCTCAGAATGAGAGAAAGATCGCAGCCACATCTAGGGTCTCTGCAACCGACCTCTCCACACAGCAGAAGCAAGTGGATAAGGTCATGGAAGAATACTCAGATATCTTCTCCTCACCTATCGGGGTACCTCTGCACTGTCAGGTCAAGCACCCATCGATCCGACTCTGGACGCATCGTTGTCCAATGGGCCCATTTACCACCGTTTTCTATTAGATAATGAGGAGATCAAGCGCCAGATCCAAGACCTGCTCTACAAGAGGCACATCCATCTTATCTCATCACCTTGCGGGAGCCCAATCATGATGGTACAGAAAAAAGATGGAACATGGCGACTTGACATTGATTACCGGGCCCTAAATAAAATCACAATCAGAAACTGGTACCCGATTCCTCGAATCGACGACCTCCTTGATCAACTCACGGGGTCAAAATACTTCAGTAAGATTGATCTTGATCTGAAGTCTGACTACCACCAGGTCTCGATAGAACATATAGATGTATAGAAGACCTCCTTTAAGTCAAAGGAAGGTCTTTTTGAATGGTTGGTCATGCCCTTTGGTTTGACAAATGCTCCAATGACTTTCATGAGGATGATGGATGATATCCTGCGACCATTCACCAATACTTTTGTAGTGGTGTATCTGGATGACATCCTCATTTACAAAAAGACTTGGGTAGAACACTTGCAACATATTCAACAGGTTCTGCACACCCTGCGACATCACCAGCTCTACGCATACTTGGAAAAATGCTCCTTCGGCATGGACAGGGTTCATCACCTAGGCTACATTGTTGATAAGCATGGAATACATGTGGATCCATCCAAAATCCAAGTCATTCGTGACTGGACAGCCCCAACCACACTCATTGAGCTTTGAAGCTTATTGGGCCTTGCCAATTTTTACCGCAGGTTTGTGTTGGGATTCTCCCATATTGCATGGGCCCTCAGCCAAGTAACCAGGGGTGGTGGCAAGGGAAAATTTGTGTGGGGTCCGTCCGAACAACAAAAATTCGATGATTTGAAGCAACGTTTGTGCTCAACCCCGGGTACTTTCACTACCAGACCTGCAACAACCCTTTGAGATCGAGACAGATGCTTCAGACTATGTTGTGGGCGTCGTTCTCACTCAACATGGCCAACCTGTGGCCTATCATAGCGAGACTATCAGATGTTGTTCGTAAGTACCGTACTTACGACAAATAAATGTACTCCATTGTGAAAGCCTGTCACATATGGAGACATTACATTCTTGGGAAGGAGATAGTCATCCACACTGATCATAAGCCACTACAGTTCATGCAGACACAAAGCAAATTGAAAAATGACCACCATCAGAAGTGGTCCATGTACTTGCAACGATTCCACCTCAACATCAAGTATAAAATGGGAAGCACCAACCGCGTCGCTGATTGCCCTAGCAGACCTCCAGTCGCGGCACTCACCACAGTGCTAGACTCTTGCGGCCATGCGACCTCTCAATGGACCCAAATCTATGAGACAGACCCAAAATTTTCCACCACCTACCAAAGGTTGGGCGCAAACACAGTTGTCACTAATTTCCATCTTCGGGACAGGTTGTTGTGCCATCTAGGCCATATCTATGTTCCATCAAGTGAGTGAGCGAAGATGATATGGGAAGCCCACTACAGTCGAGTGGCAGGACACTTCAACATCGAAAAGACAGTGGCAATGTTGCATAAACATTTCTACTGGCCGAAACATCGACATGGGGTCAACAAGTATATCAGGTCCTGCACTTCTTGCACAATTGCCAAACCAGCCACTAAGAAACAGGGCCTGTACACCCCTCTGCCTACTCTTGTCAGGCCATGGGAATCCATCTCAATGGACTACATGTCGGGCCTCCCTTCCACCAAGTGGGGCAATGACTTTGCTTTTGTGGTTGTGGATCTCTTTTCTAAGATGGCGATTCTAGCCGCCTGCAAGAAGAGCATCACAGCAGAGGCCACTACCAAGCTCTTCTTTGAATGAGTCTGGGTACATTTTGGAATCCCACAAACCATTATCTCAGATCTGGACAGTCAATTTCTCAGCACATTCTGGTCAAGCCTCTGGTCACAGCTGTACACCAAGCTCACCAAATCCACAACCGTCAACCCCCAAACAGATGGTGAGACTGAGGTCGTAAATCAAATGATCGTGCATATCCTATGCATGTATAATTCCAAGCACCCTCACATATGGGATGAGAGTCTCCCATATGTTCATAGCTACAACTGAGCCCTGCATAGCTCAACTGACCACAACCCCCTTCAGGCGGGGTTGGGATTCCAATCATTGGGTCCCATAGATGTTGCACTACTCCTTACAGTCACCTCGATCAACTCATCTCTTGCTCCAATTGAAGTTGAAAAAGACACCCAGTTCATTGAGCGGATCCAACACATCTACCAACAGGTTCAAGATATCCTACAGAAGTCCAATGACAAGTGCAAGCAACGCCATGATCAACATCGGGTGCCACATAAGTTTCAGGTGGGTGACAAAGCCTGGTTACACTTGCAGAAAGAGTGCCTTACAGGACCCCATCGGAAGCTTCACCCACTCCGTTATGGGCCGTACACCATCACCAAGGATGTGTGTGATAATGATTTTGAGCTGAACATTCCTCCTTTCCTTGGCTTGCACCCAATATTCAACGTGGATATCCTTCGGCCGTATTTCCCACCATTATTGGACACCTCATAGATAGCAGAACAATTGACACCAACAAATCTCAACTCTGACTGCATACAATAGGCATCCAGTGATCAGATTGTGGACAAACAGATCAAGGGCACTCGCCATCAAAGGATCCAAATTTATCGAGTTGTCAAAGTAGGGCAACTCCTACACCAAGGCAAGTGGCTCACCCGGGGCTAAATTCAACATAAATTTCCTCATCTGATGGGGGAACTCAATGCAATGGAGACCATTGATTCCTAAGGGTGGAGGATTGATCCATATGGATGTCAGTGGCCTCCCACCTATTCCAATTGGCTCATTTTGGCAGTTTTTTCTCTAGTTTTCGGTTCCTTGACTTGCGGGGCCGTTTTGAGGCTATAAACAATGTTTTTTAGGGCTCACCACAGTTAAAATAACCTTAGATAGATCACAACAAAATGTTTTACTATATATCTGTTATTATGTGTTAAGCATCTTTTGATAATAATCTGTATTCATTTCATTCTGCAAATATATTCTGGATCATGAGCACAAGTGATGCTTTAGATCATCAAATGCTCATTTTTGTTCCTTCCCCCACATGAACTTTTCCCTACGACTGCACTTGGTCACCTGGCTGAGGGCCCATGTAATATGGGAGAATCCCAACACGAACCATCAGTAGAAGTTGGCCAGTCCCAAGAAGCTCTGAATCTCGGTTAGTGTGGTCGAGGATGGACAATCATGGATGACTTGGATCTTAGCTGGATCAACATGTACCCCATGCTCATCAACAATGTAGCCTAAGTATTGGACCCCGTTCATGCCAAAGGAGCATTTTTTGAAGTTGTCATATAGCTTGTGCTGCCATAGAGTGCTCAAAACCTATTGAATATGTCGCATGAGCTCCTCCCAAGTTCTATTGAAGATGAGGATGCCATCCAAATATACCACCATAAAATATTTGGTGAAGGGCCCCAATACATAATCCATCAACCTCATGAAAGTGGCTCGTGCATTTGTTAAGCCAAAGAGCATGACCAACCATTCGAAGAGACCTTCTTTAGATTTGAAGGCTGTCTTCCATACATCAGTTCGTTCGATGGGAACCTGGTGGTAGCCAGACTTTAGGTCAATCTTGCTGAAGAACTTCCCCCCCTTGAGTTGGTCAATAAGGTCATTAATCCTATGAATTAGGTACCTATTCTTGACTGTGATTTTGTTTAAGGCTCTGTAATCAATGCAGAGTCACCAAGTCCCATCCTTCTTTTGCACCAGTACAATCGGGCTTCCGCAAGGGGAGGAGTTGGGTCTGATGTGCCCCTTTTGAAGAAGCTCTTGGATCTGACGCTTGATTTCGTCATTTTCCATCAACGAGCGATGATAGATTGGTCCTTTGGGCAGAGGTGCACCGGAGGTCATATCAATTGGATGCTTGACTTGGCTGTGCATCGGTACCCTGATGGGTGAGGAGAAGATGTCTCTGTACTCTTCCACGATCTCATCCACTTGCTCCTACTAGAAAGAGAGGCTTTGTGTAGAGGCCACGAATGTGGCGACGACCTTCTGCTTACTATGAGCACGGATCATAAAGAAGACAAACTTCCCGATCTATGAAATGACCTTATTGCATTGCTTAGTAGAGATTAAATAAATAGCGGTAGGTGGCGCTACTTCTGGTATCCTATACAATTGTCTACCCAAAGTAATAATAACACTGCAAGGTCTAGACTCATACACAACATGACGCTTCCACAAATATGGTTGTCCTAAAAGAGCATCACAAACTTCAAGGGGAGTAATATCACACGATACCTCATCTTTGAAAGGCTTGATGCTGAAGGGCAGACGACACTATTGGTTGACATGAAGATCTCTTCCTTGGTGAAGCCAGCCGATGGTGTAGGGCTGCAGGTGTGGTGTCACCGAAAGGTCTAGTCACTTGATGATCTCTATTAAAATCGGGTTCTTATAACTGTCACTATCGACAGTGAAATGAAGCGAAGCCCCCTTCACCCACATCTGTGAGTGAAAGAGGTGTTCCCCTTCCTTTGTTTCTTCTGGTTCACTTGGCCAAACTTTGGTGGTAGTGACAGTGGTATTGGGTTCAACATTGATAATTCTCTTCCCTCCTTTGGGATTTGATTCAAAATCAGAATCGACCTCTGACTCGGAAGCCTTCAGCTAGGCCACAAGTGACTTCCTGGAGCGACATTCTTGAGTGTTGTGCCAAGGGATTTTATGGTACTCACACCATTTTCCCATGTCCTTCTTCATCTTCACATTGCCCTTCTTGTGTTTCGGCCTAGACTGGTTGTCCTGAGAGTGGCCATTTTTGCTTTGTCCCTTATTGAGTGGGCTGGGGCCACCTTTGCCCTGCATCGACTGTGAGGAGTTTGTAGATCCAAACTCTTGCCTCTTTTACTTAAATTTTTTCTTGATCTCGACAGTGTATCTATAAGCCAAACCCAATGAGGCAATGTCCAGAAACTCCATTTCTATTTGAATGTATATATGCAAACAACAACGGTACTTGAGCACTAGATGTCACTTAGAGTCTTTGATACCCAATTTCGTGCAAAGGGTATGAAAAATATTGGTGAAATCTGGTACTGTCTGGTCCCTTACTTGACGTGAGGTGGTCCATCTGGTGTACTAGTCCTCATAGATTCCAACAGGGTAGTACTATTCTTTAATGGCATCCTAGAAGGAATCCCATGTAGGGGAAACCACAACTATTGCATATTCCTCTATGGCCCTTTGCTCATGGTAAGTGTCCCACCAGTCTTTAACATGGGGGACGACCTTTAGGAGTGCAAAAGTAATCTTTTTCCTATCGATAAAAATTTTGGACCGAAAATACCCTTCGAGCAGATTGAACCATTTATCTACAACATCGGCATCTATCAGTCCTTCAAATAATGGAATATCAAAATTTACCTATACCTTGGAGGGGGTTGCATGGCTGCTTGATGAAGATGCTTCTCCTGTGGGCCACCGTCGAAGGATCTGCTCAAATTTGTCCATCATTTTGTTCCTTTGTCGCGCAAGGGCTTCCTCGAGCAACATTTTAAAAGGATCTCCTGCTCCATCATCTTGCTTTTCATCTCCCATCAGTTGTTGTCGGGTTCAACGTGACCGATCTTGCAACAACTTGATTGGTTCGAGTCCAAACTGTCCTGTACCCAGATCTTGTCGGGGACATGCACAAAGAAAAATAAATGAAGAGAAGACCGCTCTGATACCACTGATTCGGATTTAGGAGCAGAATGAACTGATTAACAGACTGAATACAATAAACATAGAGATATGAAGAACAACACATATATCCAGTGAACAATATCTTCTATTGAATAAATGAAATAGGCTGAAACTGTAAAATTGTAGAACTGAAACACTTGCTCGAATGGTGGTAGTTATCTCTGAGAAGAGATGTGGCTGCTACGTGCATCCTTCTAAGCATAATGATTACAATGAGGCTCCAGAGGTATTTTATATATTACTCATGAATGCCAAAACCTAGACATCCAAAAACCTAAACCTAGGAGGTGAAACGCCAAAATTTATGTGGGCCCTTATGGGTAAGTTGATCTCTGTTTTAGGCGCGTGATAGCCCGTTGGAAAGGTATTTTAGAGACATACACATTATGCTATCAAAATCTGACTCCATCTATATTTTAACTATGGAGAGCCAAAAAAACACTGTTAAGGGCCCTAAAACGGCTCTGGAAGTACAATAAGATGTGCCGACATGAAAACATACAAAATAAGCCAGTTGGATTAGGTGGGAGGCCACCAGTATCCACCTAGAAGAAGTGTGGGGATTTAGATAGCCCGGTAAATGTAGAACCCACCATTACAAAGAAGTACAAAAGAACATGCTTAATTAAAACTGTTAAGAGGAGCGAGTTGGAATAGGTGGGTGGCCACCAATATCCACCTAGATCATGTCCTCACATAATATTTGAGATCGTCCATGCTTGCATCAACGTTCATCATGGACGTATCATTGTCATCATTTGTCATTTCCATTTGTAGAATCTTTGTCGGAACTCTTTTGAAATGTCATGGAACTTCCAATACACCCATCTCAAATGTCATCCACCAACCTCGCATAATGGGCAGTGAATGGGGCCAACGTTGAAATTTGTTCAAACTATGCCTGTATGCATCGAAGTTTGATGTAGTTAGAGTAGACACATGCCTTGGTGTTATTGGAGGGTTTCAAGACTCAAGGATGTCTGATGTCCCCAAATAATCTTCAAGATCGTCTACGTTTTCATCAATGTTCATCATGCACGTCGATCTCATTGTCATCATTCGTCATTCCCTTCTATAGAATATTTGTGAGAAATCTCTTGAAATGTCTTGGAACTTCTAACATGCCCATCACCAATTTCATCCACTGACACCGCACAGTGAGCAGTGAATGGGGCCAATGTTTAAATTTCTTCAAAACGTGATTATGTGCGTTGAAATTTTACATGTTTAGTCTAGGTGCATGCCTTGTCGTTATGGGAGGGTTTTAAGACAAAGGGACATCATTCTCTTCATCATCGCCATCATCATGGTTGTCATTTCCATCATCATCATCATCATATTCATCATGACCCAATTTGTCCATCCATTCCAACAAAGAGCAAACCCGACATACCCATATTTACAGCAAAACCTAATGAAGATGTCAATTTCCATGTATTTGTATTTTTCTTGTGGCATTCTTTGAGATGATTAAACCATGATTTTATTAAGTTGAGACATCCCAAAAGAATTTTGTAGGGTCAAACATGCAAGTGGTTTAATGGTTAATGTGTTAGATATTATATCGGGTGAAGGACTTAATGACATCCATCAACCCTACATGGTTAGCAGTGAATGAGGCCAATGTTGAAATTTCTCCAAACTGTGCCTGTATGCATTGAAATTTGACATGGTTATACTAGGCCCATGCCTTGATGGTATGTGAGGGTTTCAAGACTCAAGGATGTGTGATGTCCTGACATAATCTTGAAGATAGTCCATGTTTCAAGGGGTTAGGGGTTAGATGGTACAAAGGTTAAGGTCTTAGGCTTAGGCTTAGTGAAATATTTCAATTTGTTTTAAAATATAAATTAATGAACAAACTTTTGATACATGTAGCCTAATGGTCTGGATTTACATTGTTTTACATATACGATATATGTAATTATATTTTTTAACAATTGACAATAAATGACCACTAACCATGCTTACTCTTGTCCAAGTAATCCTTTTTTTTTTGCCAACAATTCATAGCAAATATTTAACACTTTAAGGATAATGCAAGAGGTAATTTGTACCACAAATAATGTTGAATCATTTCAAAGTTTGGGCCATAAGAATCAACATTTTAAAAACATGGATTTTAGAAGTCTTGGTCATTAACATTATTGTTTGCAACAATGGCATCCAATGTATCATTGTCAAAGTTCATATGTTCTTTCAAGTATTTAATATTATCATCATCCTCATCTTGACCTGCATCATCTTCATCATCATTGAAATTTGACTGTAGACCATCTATATTTTTACCATATGTATTTGGATCATCATTTTCTATACCATCCATATTGTTGTTTTCCATAACATCATCTAACTCTACATTGTTGTCTTCTTCTGCCTAGACATAACCATCTTCAACATCATCATGGATGCTAATTTCTTCGATGTTCTCTAATCCCTCTCTCTCATTTTGTTGTCCATCATTGTTTTTCTCAATATCCACTAATGCATCGTCAAATACATGCATTAATCTTGGATCATAATGTATGACAAATATCCATTTTGGGTCCAAAATATCTTCATAGAAAAATACTTGCACATGAATGACATACATATATTAGACATATCTTATAACAAATTTATTGATTAATATACACCTAAATATTATCGCAATAAACTATGAATTAATAGATTAATGATCACTATCGCTTCTTATTTGAGTTAAAGAAATACCTGCTCACAATGAATTGGTAGAACATAAGGCTCCTTATCCTCTGGTAGGAACCTTGAGGAATCTATAGAAAACAATCCACTATGGGTGTCATGTGTTTGTGTCCTCTCAAATGCTTCATACCATCTACACTTAAAAATACAACATTTAAAAGAACGGTAATCCAACTCAATAATTTCTTGGATTTTCCCAACATATAGTAGATTCCCTTCAATAAGATTCATATCTTTTGAGCTTGCTCGACTGGATTGCTTGAAATCAACCATGATGTCAAAATCAAAGGATCGTCTCTTTGCATATACACTTTCTACACGATAATGTATTCCATATGCCCACATTGCAGGATATTTCCTCTCCTGCGAAATACCATTTATTTCAGTGAAAACAAATATAATGACGAATATTAAAATATTTAATAGTGTCAAAATTGTAAGAAAACAACATTTTGTAAAATCCCAATTGTGCCTTTCTTTCACATCCTCTACACATGTTGATTTCATGCTCTGTTATGTTTTAATCTATACATGCATCTTCTATTTGATTTTGAATTTGTTCAGTAACCCATTCTAGTGTGCAATATTTGTCCCATTCCCCAAGTAGATCACTGGGAAGTGGAGTATTCCTTGGGTTGGATCTCTTAAACTGTCTCCTTGCTTATAAAACTTCTTCTCTCTTTTTATCATACAAATCAATCCATTTGTTCATAAAGTCCATGTGGTACAGAATGAACTTGTTCAGTATAACACTTCCGTCTACACCTATTAGATGTCAATATGTTTATTTCAAACTCCAAATGTTATGATGTTAATTTGGCAAATAAATTACAGAGCAAATTAATGATTGCAAGGAAAAAAACCACCATGATCATGAATTTACTTACTAATTCTACTTGAACACCATTAGATTGTGGTTTTTCTCCATTAATAATATCTGATGCTCGTTCTTCATCCTAGAAGCGTGGCCTATCTTCAAAATCCTTACTAAGGAATCCACATAGGAAGAAAAATGCTTCATTCAATACATACTCTTCAACCGTACAACCCTCTAGATGTGCCTTTTGCCAGACACATCTTTTTAGAGTTTTCATATACCTCTCAAAGAAAAACATCCACCTCGTTGATATGATACCCACCAATTCAATGTCATCGACTATGTGTATAAGTAAATGGAATTTTAGGTGCATGAAACTTGTAGGGAGCTCCTTCTCAAACACACATACAATTTCTGCAATTTTCTTCTTCCATTTTGGTACTTCACATTTGTGATCTCCTTGGAGGTCACCCACCTAATATAAGAATAGTAAATTAGTATGAACCTTTAGTGAAAAATTAAAATGGAATATAATATCTCTATGTCTCTCACAAAATCGACTTATGACATTCCTTAAGTCAACGATAAGACATGAATCCACCCCAATTGCCAATGGCATGATATGTTATCAAACACATTTATCAAAGGTCATTAGTAATTTTTCTCACACAACAAAATATCAAAATATATTTAGTACTTAATCAATGTTACCAGTAAAACTTAAATGACGATATATAATACCTTCATAAAATTATGAAAATCACGTGTTTTAAATCTCGTGATATGTCCATCAATTGTAAAAGATTTATCCAGTGATGACCCATAGCCAGTAGGCGTCCTTATTGAACATATGACATTTTTCAGTTGGTCTAGCTCTTTTTTTTTTTTCAAAATCTATGGAGCTTCTGCATATGTTTCATTTTCCCTGTTTGGCCACAAATGTCTTCTATCAATTTTGGTACGTGAAAGAGCAATATCTCTCCTCGAAGACAAGGTGTCCTTCTCTTTGCCTGATATATGATATGAATCTTTGGATGTTGTTTGTCTTATAAAACTTCATTTGTAGAGACACTTTGATTTTTAGCTTTGTTCAATTATGTTAAAGTCCCTTTATTTGCAATTTTGACTTCTAAAAACGTCATTAACTCACTTGAATCAGTAGATGTTTCTTTGTCTATTTTTAGGATTGATATATCCTTAAGTTTTAATATTTTTACTTCCATAGGAAAGATTTGACCATGATTCTTCGAATGATTGATTTCCTTATCTTTTTCTTTTTACCAAAACTGGAGAATTTATATTATAAAAAGACTACATCATGGAAACAAGATTACATACAGAGTCCAAAAATCCCAGCATGGGGGAGAAGATCCCATAATTGAAGCCAAAATGGTTTGGGCTTGAGAGAACAATGAACAACAAAATTTTGGCAACCCCACAAAGCAAAAATTCTATTAGGGTAAACCCGGTAGAAAACACTTAGACAAAACCAAAACTGAAAAATTCACTCAAAGCTAATTAGGGTGGGGACCTGTCCATATCTTCAGCCTTGTCCATTTCTTCATTTTGGTCAGTTGAAGGGGTCATTCCATTGAGGTCATGGATCTATAACGGACATGGGCTAGAAATGGAAAATTCAGAGCCTACTAAATCAATCCATAGTGTCCATTAAAGGCCGACTGTAACCTGATTTCTTCTAACTCACTGCAGAGAGCGTCAAACTTGTAGTGGAGAGACTAAAAATATTATATGTGTTGAAATAGAAGTTTGAGCACCGCTAGTACTTGGGATGCCAACGTGCCCACTCTCTCTTGAATGGTGACAACTAGAGAATGCATGTCATCAGGTTCTTGTTCTAGTTGAAGCAGCCTTGAGTTCAATCTTGAACGCCTATAAGCCATGTTGAAGAATTATTCCAAGCTTTGTTGCCACCCAACAAAATAATGTTGGAGTCGATGCTGAATGCTAGACCCAAAATTGGTAATATAGCCATTTACTGCCAAATTTGGGGTGAAGTATAAGCCCTCGTACCCACGAATTGGGCTCTGAAATCCATGTATCCTTCCCCTTTTGCAGAATCAATGTCTGAGAACGGGTGAACCTAAACCTGGGGGATTTGTTTCCATTGGCGCATGAGTGATAGGGAGGATGAGGTCCTGCAAGAGTGTGGGAGTTTCCACCCCCCATGGCGGCTTTGTGTGGATGGATGTAACAGACCCAACCCCTAAGTACCTTTTTAAGGGATGAGATATTAAATTTCTGCTTCTCTTAACCTTAAATATTCTCTCATAGCTCCATCCTCTTTTGTTCATCAAGAGCTTTCCAGGCTCGGTAATTTCACTCAGAATTGAGTTCTGGAACGAAAGCTATGACCTTCTGAAGTTCTTGGGTTTACATAGACAACATCTCTCTTACTGTCACATGGCATCCACGTGACGTTTCATTGTCCATGCCAATTGACGTCGCAACACCCAAGTCCCAATATGGCACTAGCCTAGCCTACCATGGTGGAACCCCACTCAACTTGTAGTCCTGTTAGTAATGGACATCTGTCATCCTAATGGCGTCCTAGTTTCCTGACTGTATTCATGGATTCATGGGTGACAATCTTGCGGGCTCATGGTCTATGTTCATACTTTTCATGAACCCGCCACCAACACTTAACTTCTTTTTCATTCCCCGACTCACGAACGCATAATTTTGTGCCTTCCCTTCATAAGTTTGTCTAAGAAGTTTCAACACTTAACCATTTTTCCACCTATGCGAACTCGCGGACTCGCAGACGTACAATTATGTACCTCCCCTTCATAAGTCTGTCCGAGAAGTCTCAACACTTAACCATTTTTCCATCTACGTAGACTCGCGGACGTACAATTCTGTACCCCCCCTCCATAAGTCCATCTGAAATGTCTCAACACTTAAATTATTTGGTGATTTTTTTGGGTTCGCAGGTTGGCGGACTCACGAACTCGTGGACTCATTTGAGTCTCTTCCTCTTTTCTAACACTCAACACTTAGATTATTTTGTGAGTTTGTTGGGTTTGCGGGTTGGCAGACTCACAGACCCATTCATATCACCTTTCCAATCTCGGTGAACCCGTCATGCTTCTAAGTCCGATGCCTACACTCTACACTCACCATTCCTTTTCCATAGCCTTCAAACTTACTCTCCCTATTAAAGCACTTATTAAGGTTTGAACTCCACGAGGGCGCATACCCTCTATTGTCTCAACCAATTACAGGCCAACACATGTTCCCATCATACACATAAGCTTTCTCCATCAATATGACGTAAATCATGATGCCACCCTTTTTCCTCGACTAAACTTAGATACTTATCCCCATTGATCTACAATTGAGGTTACTTGACACCACCCGTTAGATCTAATGGTGGAGAAGGATTCTTGGAGTTTCTTTCATCGGAGTGCCATATTCCTCGGCTACTCTAATGCTCCTACTGCGATCAACGATCGTGTGTCCTCTAAGAGTTTCTCCAATGGATCCAACGACTATTAATAGTTATGGATCCTTCGCAAGTTCTCATACAAGAGGGATCTCGATCGACGACCAGGATCAAAACTCCATGCCAAATTGGAAACTATGATTCATCCAAGGCAAAGCATAGAATATCTTGAATTCATTAATACAATTCCTGATTCGCGGCTCTGAACTTATTCTAGGAGAAGTATAAGGCTTACCAATCCTTCAAGGAAATGACACCTCTTATTCAGGCAGACTAAGGTTTTCTCTCTTATTTGTTTTAATGCAAATTTCAGACTATGAATAGTCCATACCTATACATGATATCTCTAGCATGAGCTAAACCACATCAAGCCATAGTTTCAACCCTGATAACAATGAATCATATGGGAAAGTCTTTCCATATGTGCAGGGATATACGTAACGCCAACAGTATGTGCATCCCTATTATAGATTCCATATGTACATATGCACAAAGTCTATATAGACACCATATTTACACAGACTCTGTGCATGCTGATAACTGTACAATTCTAGATAGTTCTCGTAGTGCTTTATGTACAAGTATAATTCCAATAGTCATTACCATGACGAAAATGTACAATCCTCGCAACAAAATCAAGGATAATTACAAAGGGAAAAATACCGTGAAAACAATCGCATATCACAACTTTTGTACAAGTTTAATAACAAGTATTCTAACTTAAAATCAATACATCAAATACCCATGTTATAAAACAACTCGTCTAATCATCAAACAAACATGCACTTCCCTAAATCATTCACAGGAAAATTCAACCTTAAGTTATAGTTTAATTATACATGGTACAAAAATACTTATACATTACAATTGATAGCCGACTAACTCACTGTGAGTGTTTGCCTTTCCACCCAACCATAGGCTCAGATGCATTCACTCTTAGAATTTTGGCCACCCCCCTTCCAAGCCATGAGACCACTAGGAAATCTCTCTCAGGTTCTCAGTAAGATTTGAAGATCACTCTCCTTCACTCTACTCTTGGTAGATATTTTGCTTACACCCACCTAGCCCAGTCCTCTTCAAGGTTCATCAGATGCCTTCCCAGCATCAAGATTGTGGCCCTCTTAGCTTAGGTCAGGTTTTCTGGGTTTTCTATGCTCTAACTCAGAACCCTTCTACAGGTTCTTTGATCCTTATATTGCACACACTCGTGCATTCCTTTTAGTAGATCCCTTTCTCAAAGGCCCCCCAGACCCTCCTCTAGTTCTCTCTCTCCCTGCATATCCAGGTCACATACATGAATTAGGTAGGTTCTCGACCTGTCCTTCTATTTCTTCTGTCAGAAGGCAACTCATGGGTCAATCCTGGGGACCCATGGTGATATTTCCTACTATCCTCTAGCTGACCACTTCTTGTCCCTTCTGACAGACCTCCATACTTCCATTCATTGGGGTGGTTGGTTGTTCAACTAGAAACCTCCCTCATTAACTGATTTGTCTTGAAATCAGGGCCAAGGGAAGTAATATGAATAAGGCTCAAGGCCCTTTAGTTTATTAGGGTCTCCTCTCATTCTACTAGTGATATCATGGCTTGTAATTTAACATCAGTCAACTGTTAGCATTTACAATTAAACAATAATACATTTACAATATTTTCAAGCTGTTGCATGGAAATCATAAATTATGATTAATTATAGGCTAGGGGAAACAAGGGTGTTACAATGGAGATCAAAATGGCCATACACATGAGGGAGAAGGGGAGAGTAGTATGAGCAGAAGCCAAATTCAGACAGGGGGATGTAAGCAGGAAGAGAACAATCCCATCCCTGTGAGGGAACACAAGGAGCCAAGAAGGATGACAAAGAAGAGGGGACAAATGATCTAGGAGGATCCTCGGGTCCAGAAAAATGTTCAAAAATAAAATTTCTCAGAATCAGACGAAACCAATTCCATTGCGTCCGTCTCGTCGCGCTGATTCCGACCATATATTTTTTTCCTCAAACAAACACCATATGCGAAAGTTATCGCGTTCTGATCAAATTCTCAAACAAGCAAAAAGTTAACAAGCAAAGTCAATGCTGACGTCAACAATACAACAAGTGACGTCAGCATGACATCATGATGATGTCATCATGCTGAAGTGACATCATCAAGAGGTGACACCAGGCAATACAGATGGACACGTGGCAATGTGGATGGACATGTGGCAAGTGATGTGGCAGTACAGATGGAGACGTGGTAGGTGATTGGGCAATACAAACTGACACGTGGCAGGTGACTGGGAAGTACAGAATGACACACGGAAGTACGATAAGATGACATGGTAGGTGACACATGGCGGTGCAGACTAACACGTGGTAGGGTGATTGGCTGTACAATAGAGGACGTGTTAGACAGGTGGTAGGGTGACTGGTTGTACGACTGAGGATGTGGTCCAATCATGGGTCGCCACGTGGCCTAATCAGATGGTGCCATGTGGCACCTTGCGGATGGCCAATGACGGCTATGCAAAATATTGGTAAGGGTTGGGGTCGAACCTGCGACCTTACGGGGCTCCAAAAACTTCGCAATAGGGGTATGACAACCAGGCTACTGGGTGAGGCTTGTTAAGCCATCGACGAAGATTTCTTTTGTTTAAGCTCCGGGGAGCGGATAAAGCAAAGGTGCAAGCTCGGGGGCTAGCCCGCCAGACCAGTAACGACCACTGTGGGACCAGGTGCCATGACCAACATCCAGGGCCGATCGACAGGGGCTTATCTTGTCCAATCGGACCCTAGGTCCTATGCTTTCGCCATGTGACCAGGGAGCAAACAGAGGAGGGGTCGAGCGCTTAGCGCCCTCTTGGCTGGCGCTTGGCCATATGGCCCATATGACCACTTCAAAAGGGGCACAGACCCAGTCTTAGGGGGCTTAATTTTGTTTTTCATGTCAAAGTGGATTTTATTATAGTTTTTGGCTAGATTTGGGCCTTTTTGGAGATTTTTGGGCCATATGGAGGGGGATTTGACCCCAAAAAGAGGCCAGATCTTTGTGGAAAGTTGGGATTCCATAATTGAGCCTAAAAACTCTATAAACCAGGCCCTTTGAGCTTGTGAGGGTACTTTTGTATTACAGGGAATGTGAGAGCAACTTGAGCTAGTGGCCTATATCTCATGTTTTGAGGGGCATTGAGTCATGTTTTGAGAGGAGATAGGTGAGGCATGTGTGCATATGCACAAGGAGGTCTTGTACAATAGATCAAAAGCCTGTTTGTAACAACAAAGAACAATCGTAAAGAGAACTTGAGCATTAAAGATCAATAAAGTGATCCTCCACTTGGAAGTGGACCCAGAGACGTAGCCACACATTGGTGATTGGTGAACTCCATTAACAAGTTCTTTGTGTCTATTTCTCTTTCTTCTTGCTGTTATCTTCTCTTATTTGTAGCATGTTTAATGATGGATGAACTCTTTAATTATCCATGAGCATCAATTTAATGTCAATTTGTTTATAATAGCTTTCATTTTTGGATCAACAAAGAAAGGGCAAGAGGTAAGGCGAGAAAGAGAGATGGGGAGGGAAAAGATAGGGGGGCGGAAGAAGCCACGGGGAGGGATCGACTGAATGCGAGGAAAGGAGAGAGGAGGTCCACATGTCAAGAAGGGAGGGGGCCTTACAAAGGGGAGGGGCCTTCCAAAACATACAAGTAAGGTCATATGCTCAAAATATGGAAGAGGGGATAGGGGGCAACGATGAAGCTAAGATGACCATCGATGACGAGAGAGTTGGCTTTCCCTTTGATTCCACAATTGGCCAAATGATTAGGAAGCGAGTTCAAATCCCATTTGACATGCCACGAGAACACCCGATTAAAGTCCTTAAGGATGCCTTGGATACGTTTGAAGATTGATTTGAGGCTCACATCCATTGTGAGGGTGCAAAGTCTAAGATGCCTTATTGTGTTCTTGGAGTTGCCCACAAGTGAGAGGATTCTGATATTTGTGGTTTTGGATATTAGTAGTGCTTGTAAGAGGGCATACTATTCAGCTTGATTGTTGGTGGCAACTCCTAGATTCCACAAGAAAGTGGACTCAATACTCAATATGCCCTCCAGGGCCATACCGAACACCCCTCCGCAGCTACTGCCCCAATTGATTTCCTTATCTTTATCGGATAAAATTTTGCTGAATTTTATCGTGAAATCTTGCTACTTTTCTTTATATACTTGATCATTTTATCGAAATTTTACCACATCACTTTTTAAATGAACTTTATCATTAAAATGTCTATTTTCTTTTATATATTTTGTAACTCAATTTTTAATTCTCCACATCAATAAATTAATTGTATGTAAATTTTGAAATCAATATTATTGTCACTAAAGTTTTTTTAATTCCCTTCTCTAATCAACTTAAAATCTATAAAGTAATTTATTTGTAAATTCCAAATTGATGGCATGGTCTGATGTTTCTTTAATTCTTTTCTCCAAGTCAACTTAAGATTTAGTGAGTACACATAGTTAGGGTTCAAATAATATTGATATACCCTATTCCTGATAACTTGAGTTTTTTTCTCACACTTGAATGATACTCTACCTTGTAATATATTATTTTTTTCTTCAAATAATACTCTACCCGTGTAATATATTATTTTTTTCTTTTCTTTTAAACCTTTGGATCATGCGTCACCATGTAGACTTTTATATTTATTAGGCTTCTTGATTATTGGTGCCCCTTTTAGAAAAGTTTGCCTTTATATTGGTACCGTATATGTTGCTTATAAAGGCTCCACCTAATGAGTTATTTTAGTTTACTTTTTAATATTAAACACCACTCAATGGTCCAACCTTTCAACACATTGATTTAATCATGTGACCCTTTTAATAAGAGCCACCAAATGTTGGAAGCTCGAGCGGGAGCAAAGCTAGAGTCAAGAGACGATTGCGACTAGGGTTTACCGTATTCGCATCTTTTTTGCTTATAAAATTCCATGTAATCTTAAGCTCCACATAGGTCGAGTTGCAATTATTTCACTTGGCTGATGGTGTTTGAGTAGTGTCCATGTCATTGCTTTTGTAAGTTGTGTTGAGTTCGGGTTATTCATGACCAGTTTCATTTGGAATCCCAAGTTTTTTTTTTTTAAAGAGGGGTCCTTCAATGGTGGCACAACGATAGTGGTGCTTTGTTTGTTTATGTTTGGTGACAGTGGTGGTGGCTTTATCCTCTCTCATGGCCTTGGGGTTTTTTTGATGACTCCTTGAACTTGAGGGTGGTTGTGTTCTTGTGGTTTTTACTCAACATCANTCCTCTTCTCTATGTTGGGGTTTCTTGGACCACGTTTTCCAAAGTCAATTGGTTGTTTAGTGGTTGGGGTTTTTTCTTCCCAGTGAAGGCTTGTTAGTCTTCATCTCATCCCTATGACCTACTTCTTGGTGGTGCTTGAGGTGTATGGTCTTTCGATGGGTTTATGGTTGGAAACTCTATGGCCCAGGTCACTCTCCCTTATGTGCATAGGGGTGATAGGGTTTAAGGTTTTGTTGTTTTGTTTCAATGAAGGTTGGTCCTTATAACTCGATTCTTTTGATGCCTCTTGGTGGTGTTAGATGTTTTTAATTAGATTGTCGAGTCGTTTGGTTATGGGCATAATTGTTCACATTTTGATGCTTTTTGGTTTGAGTTGACAATACTTTTTGGTTTTGTGTCCCTTTTCAGGGACACTTGTTAAATGTAATTTCACAATTTTTTCTTGAAATAAAGGAATTATAACTTTTTTTGGGAAAAAAAGAGCCACTAGATGTTTTATTTATATCCAACTTGACATTTGTGACTTGATAAATATTAGCTATTGTAATATGTGGAATCTGGATGATAGTGTAATCTTGTGTCCATACATCGTGTGTAACATTGCATCCCTTGGATGAATATTCACACCGGTGAAATGCTTGTCTTGAATTTTTGGGTTTGATTTTAATGTGTAGAGTGGACTATGAATAAAGTCCTTCCTTATGTGTCTCTAGTGGTTTGACTCTTGGTTTCCACTTCCCCTTTTTGTCATGACTTTCTACCTAGTAGTAGCAACTTGACAACAATGTATTTCTAGCTTATCCTTGTCTTAAGCTTGTGTGACTTCCTTATTACCTTAATGGCCAATGATTTAGCTTAAAAAACACTTTTTAATGTAATTTCTTAATTGTATAAAATGTTGATAGTATGTTTTCATTGGACATAGAAACTTGCATAACTTAATAGTGCAACTATTTTCTCTTATGAAATGGTTTTTCTGCAACATTGATGGTGTTTTATTTTTGTCTAATCAAAATATTCTTCTCTGAAAATAAGGAATTGGGCCACTGACCCTAATTTTTATTGCCATTGGAAAAATGATTTAGCCATGGGCTTGAATTTTCTACCACTAGCAATAGAACTTAGCCACAAGCTAATGGGGAATTAGAAACCCACTCTCATTTTCTTCTTTCATTTTTTTTAATATTTGATTTGTTCTTCAAATTTGTACTAGAGATCATCTTTCTTCAACATAAATTCTAAACTTTAAATGTCTAAAGGCTAGTTTTCTCTCAAAGACCCATAGTTAGAGGAACTCTCAGATTGTGCATGGCCAAAGTCAAAATAAGTGGAAGTGCCCTAAATAAGGCTTTAATACCAATGTAATGAACAATAGTTCATTTATGAAATATTCAAAATAAATAGGATAAATAGTTGAAATCTATATAAGATAAAATGATATAATTAATAAAGAACGAATAAGATAATTGCACTCGCATGTGAAGTTGTGAATACATATACATTGAATGGTCACATACATGAATAGGCATGTCTTTTAGATGAGTTCCCTTTGATTATTATTATTATATCTACTTTATATTTGTTACATTGACAATCACAGTGTAATGTCCCCATTACCTACAATTCCACAAAAAAATTGCTTTGATACCAATTTGTAACGTCCCCATTAACAAGGACTCAACAACATGCTCTAGTAATATTCCTAGCCCTGAGCTGGAACACGCCCTGCGTCATTACGAAAACTGATACCGTTAAATTAAATACTAAGTTCTCCATATGAACAAAGTTAAGCGAAAATAGTAACAACATGTATGCAACAATAACAATTCATATAGAATTTAACAATAGAGATTACATGACGTAAAACCCATAATTGCACACACACAATAATTGAAATAAGCACATAAAAGACACTTATCTCAGGAAAATAAACACCAATTGCATGAAAACCTTCCATGTTCCTCCCAGCCTTGGACCACACTGCTCATAACTATCAGCAGCAGGTCACTCCCGAGTTGGGGCTAAACTCTACCAAGGCAAAGGGAAAACTAAGCCAGTCTAAGGTTTGATAAACAACATAATTGTTGCGTCCAAGGTGCCAACTGCTGCAACTAGCCTACGGTCTCTCATTCCCCACATGCTTGTCCCACCCCAGGAAGTGTGCCTCTTCTTTGCTCAACAGTCCCTCGGCTGCCCCACTTCCCTTCAGGGGCTTCAACAACATGCCTGACAGGAAGTCTCAGAGCCCCGTAACTATTGCCCAACGCACTAGGGAACAACTCCGAGTAGTCTCTCGCCCAGAGAACTACTCACATGCCTGACAACCCGCTTTTTCGTAATACGACCTAACAACCACTTCTTCAATCTTGCTCCCGCGCTAGCAGTACAAGTACAAGTTCTTCGGCAAAGTTCAGTACCGTAAGGTACGACTCACAATTGCCTCCTTGAAGGAACAATCAATACTAATCATAATAATCCATAATGCCCCTTCACACTATATCCACAATTATATATATGCATGTGTATTTTAAGACACTTGGCACTCCAAGGGACTCTCTTGTCCCTACTTTCGAGACAAGATATATAATAATATCCATTACTCTAGCTTTAAGGAATAATAATATAATATTCCATTGGGATTAAGCCCACTAGATTAGCCCCTTCCTAGACTCTTAGCCCCCCACTTTCTCTTTCTAGTGGAGTTTAGCCCCCCATACTCATTTTTGGATCGGTCTGCATGCAACAGTGTGTTTTCATTAATAATATGAGTGTTTACATATTACAAAATAGGCACATTGGCCTTTAACATCTAGGCTCTTCGACCTAATAATCACATAAGCCTTCTGGACTATAACAACCTAGCTCACCAACCTATAAAACATTTACATTTTTATGTACAACTAGGGTTCGGCCTAGGGGTATTACATTCCCCTCCTCCTTATTTATGCACTATCCTCAGTGCAGTATATATACACATACAATCAAAACTTTAATAGTTTTCAAAAAGATGCAGATACTCTGCCTGCATAGCCTCTTCATGTTCCCAAGTTGCATCCTCAGAACCGTACCAGGTCCATTGGGCCTTTACTAGTCCTATGGCTCGATTCCTGAGCTGCTTGATCTTTCGGTCCAATGTGCACACTAGATGCACCTGAAAGTTTCCTTCCTGCTCCACCTAAATCACATTTCAATCAATGACATTATTAGTATTAGGTACATACTTTTTAAGCAATGATACATGGAATACATTATGAATACACATTGATGTAGGTAAAGAAAGCATATATGCTACATGCCTAATCCTTTCTAGGATTTCAAATGGCCCACAATAACGAGCATCCAACTTTGAACAATTTCCCAATTTCATGGAACTTCTCTTGGCCTTTAGACTTAAGAACACATGGTCACCCACTTTAATATCTCTATGAGTTCTATCTCTATCAACATAGCTTTTCTGCCTATCCTAGGCAACCTTTAAATTCTGCTTTATTTTCATCATCTACTCTTCCATTTCCCTGAGTAGTTTTGGCCCAACCACTGCGATGTCCGCTAGGTTGTCCCAACTTACGGGTGTGTTGCAATTTTGCCATAAAGAGCTTCAAATGGGCTCATCTTTAGGGATGCTTGATACCCATTGTTATAATCAAATTCCACCAAGTGCAAGTAATCCTCCCATTTGGATGGTTTATCCATCACATACATCCTCAACATATCTTCAATCATTGATTTACTCTCTCTGTTTTCCCATCTGATTCTGGATGATAGGTCGTGCTAAAGTTCATATTGGTCCCAAACCCCTTGAATAATCCCTTCCAAAAATTTGACCTAAATTTTGGGTCTCTGTCAGTCACAATGGTCTTGGGTATACCATGCAGTCGAGCAATTTCCCTCATATAAATATCAACAATGTTGATTGCCTTGTGCATGAGTTTTACTAGAATAAAGTGGGCAACTTTAATAAGCCTGTCCACCACCACCATGATGGAATCATGTTGCTTGGTTGTTCTGGGTAGCTTGGTAATGAAATCCATTGTTACAACTACCCACTTTCACTCAGGAATGGGTAATGGTTGTAGCAAACCAGCTGGGTGTCTGTGCTCAGCCTTGAATTTTTGACATTCCAAACATCTGGCATTAAAATCAACAACATCTTTCTTCATCCACGACTAGTAAAATTGACTCTTGACAACTGCAATAGATTTCTTGTAACTTGGGTGTACAACATAAGGCACATTATGCATTTCTTTTAAAACCATATTTTTCAATTCCTGAGAGTTTGGCACATAAATTTTTCCCCGGTAAATGAGAATTTCATCATTTTCCATCTTATAGTCTTCAACCTGCTGCTATAAATTTCACTGCTGTATTTTTTCCTTTACTTCCATGTATTTTTGATCTGATTTTGCAGCCTCTAGAATTATGTCTTTCAAATCTGAATGGTACATGCTAATGGTTGTAGCATGCATCACGTGCATCCTCTTGTTCAGTGCATCAACCACTTTGTTCTCTTTACCTTTGATATGCTTTATATCAAAGTCATATTCGTTGAGGAAATCTAACCACCTACTTTGCCTGACATTTCAAGTTGGCTATCTGAACAAGTATTTCAGGCCACTTTGGTCTATTTCAAGGCATGCACTGTAGCTTCCAATTCCAAATTGTGAGTAGCATAATGCCTTTCATGCTCCTTTAATTTCATTGATTCATAGCACACCACATACTCATTCTGACTAAGGACTCCACCCAATCCTTCTTTGCAAGCATAAGTACATACAATGAAGTCTTCATTTGGATCAACAATCTTTAGTATTGGAGCACTTGTTAGTAAATGCTTCAAGTGTTGGAAACTCCTTTCACAATCCAATGTCCATTCAAACTTCACACCTTTCTTCTGCAAGGAGGTGATTAAGTTTGCAATATTTGAGAATCCTTCAATAAATATTTTGTAGTAACCTGCAAGGCCCATGAATAACCTCACCTCCGAGACATTCCTTGGTGTTGGCCATCCTTCAGTGGCCCTTATCTTTTATGGATCCATTGCTATCCCTTCTTCTAAAATGATATGGCCCAAATAATGGATTTGTTTTTTGATAGAATGAGCACTAGCTCAATTTGGCATACAACCGATGCTCCCTCAATATTTGTAATACCATACTCAAGTGTTTCTCATGCTCTTCTTCAGACTTAGAGTATATAAGAATGCCATATAGGAAGACAATGACAAACTTATCTAAGTAATCCTTGAAATTGTCATTCATTAAACACATGGAGACTGCTAGTGCATTTTAAAACCCAAATGGTACCACTGTGAACTCATAGTGGCCATACCTTGTTTTGAAGGAAGTCTTGTTGATGTCTTCTTCTTTGATTCTTACATGATGATAGACAGACCTGAGATCAATCTTGGAGAATATTTTTTCATCTTTGAACTGATCAAAGAGGTCATCTATCCTAGGCAAATGATACTTGTTCTTCACAGTTACCTTGTTCAATTGCCTGAAGTCTATGCAAAGTCTCAAAGTTCCATCCTTTTTCTTCACAAATAATATTGGGGCACCCCAAGGTGACACACTTGGGTGTATGTACCCCTTTTTCAGAAGCTCTTCCAGTTGCATTTGCAATTCCTTCATCTCAGGTGTACTCATCCTGTAAGGAGTCTTAGATATTGGAGCTGCAGCTGGCACTAGATTGATGGAGAAGTCAATATCTCTCGTGGGTGGCAATCCAGACATTTCCTTGAATACATATTCAAACTCTTTTAGGATTGCATAATCTTTAATATTTGGTATCTTATCTTTAGGTGTCTCTTCCATATGTGCTGCAAATATTTGACACCATTTTCTGTAACTCTTCTTCAACTGCAATGCTGGAACTTCTTTGAGGGTTACTGCCTTGGGAATTCCTTGTACTATCCTTAAATTCCCTTTCTCATCCAAGCAAGTAAATGCCTTATTATAATAGTCTAGGACAACATGATGTTGGTCCAACCAATCCATACCAATTAGGTAGTCATAGGAACCTAAAGGTATGATGTTCAAATTTGCTTTGGTGCTCAATCCATTCATGTCCATTGTGCATGATTTAGCCATCTCATTAATTTTTCTTTTATATCTTGCAACCATCTGCACCAACCAAGGTTTTCCAAGCTTGCTTCTTGGCAATTGAAAACTTTTCACCATCCTAGGATCTAGATAACTATGACTAGCTCCTAAATCAATTAAAATAACAATGGTTTGGTCATTAATTTTACTTTCCACTTCAATCATGTGTGACTGAAACTCATCTTGCTTGTTATTCAGAGCTGCATAGATCCTTGATACACTTCTGCCCATGTCCTCCACTATTTCAGCTTGTTGTACATTTGTAAGCAGTCTTCACTTTTCCATCTATGTGAGGGCAATCTCTCAACACATGATCTTCTCCACAACCCCAACATTGAATAGGTGGTTGCCTTGGTCTTTTTCCTATTGCCTCTATCATTTTGGGTTCTTTAGAGGTTGGTTTTCCCTGAGAATTATTTCTAAAGAATGGTGGCTTGACCCCCTTCTTCCTCTAGTCCATCATACTTTTCTTTTTGTCTACCCACATCCTTTGGAAAGTTGGTATTCAACTATGTTGATCATAAATGAATTTAGCTCCCCTTATAGTTTCCTCTAGTGTCTTGGGATCATCATACTATATCTTATCACTGATAAAATATGGCAGCCCACTCAGGTACATCTGAATCTTAACTTGCTCCTCCTTGATGAAAGAAACATACTTCAGTAACTCTAAAAACTTCCTTTCATATTCATCTATGGTCATACTCCCAAGCTTGAGTTCAAAGAACTCCTTCATTGTCTTATCATAGTATCGCTTAGTCAAGTTTTTCTTTTGGAAATACCTCTTGAATTCCCTCCAAGTGACCTTCTTCTCATCAATGTGATGTACTTGCACAAATTGATCCCACCACATTGATCTTTTCACTTGAGCTGATAAATGACAATTCTTCCTTGTGCTTGTGAAGAGTAGTTATGCAATTGGAAATACTTCCTCATGCATAACAACCATGTCTCTGCATCCTCATCCTTCTTGTTCTCACCAGCAAATGTAGGAGGCTTGATTTTTTTCATTTTCCCTTGTAGCTCATCCATCCAAACCTTTTCTTATGCTTCCTAACAGAGGATGTAATGGAACTTCCGTGTGCTCTCTTAGTTGAATGCCTTGGAGAATGACGGTGATTCCTGCCAACACTTCTTGTTCTTCCCCTCTCATTGCGAGACTCGTGACTCCTTGATATGCTTGCTTCAGTCTCCTTATCCATATTCTTCTCTATTTTGTCCAAGATCTACATTAACATGATGTTGAAGTCTTCCAACTACTCATTGGCTTTCATAAGCCTCTCATTATCAACTTTATAATTCAAGACATCCTTTTTCAAACTTTTTTATGGTCTCTACCAAGATCATGCTTTCTTCCTTTCCTTTTCCATGTCCATTTGAATTTGTACCTTCATTGCCTATATCAACATACAACCCTATGATCTTATCTTCATGGTTGTAAGCCCTTTGTGCATCTTCCGTGATTCTGAACTTTGTGGTGATCCTGTTCTGATATAAATGTTGTTAACTCTACAAATGTGCAACCAATAACATTTGTTAGGCTTAATAATTTACAATTACATAAAATTTCATATGATTCTTTTCCAATAATGTATCAGGATTCTTTCTTTCATGAATCCTTTCGAAAAGTCTCAATACTTAGATTATTTTCATCTATGCGGACTCACAGACTCATGGAAGCATAAGTCTCCCTTTCATAAGTTCGCCCAAAGAGTTCCCATACTTGACCATTTTCCCACTTCTCTAGACTCGCGGACTCATGGACTCATGATAAGTCCCAACACTAGTTTGTCTGAAAGGTCTCAACACTTAAGCATTTTTTCACTTCTTTGGATTCGCGGACTCATGGACTCATAATAAGTCCCAACACTTAACCATTTTTCCACTTCTTCGGACTTTCAGACTCGCGGACTCACAGTCTCACAGATTTGTAACCTTTCTTACATAAGTCCATCCAGAGAGTCTCAACACTTAGCCATTTTTCCACTTCTTCAAACTTTCAGACTCGCGGACTCACAGACTCATGGACTTGTAACTTTTCTTACATATGTTCATCCAAAAAGTCTCAACACTTCACCATTTTTCCGTCTTCGCGGAGTCACAGACTCATACTAAGTTTCATCAATTGGCCATTTTTCCGTCTTCGTGGACTCACAGACTCATACTAAGTCTCAACACTTAGTCAATTTTCCACTTCTTCGGACTTTCAGACTCGCAGACTCACAAACTTGTAACCTTTCTTAGATAAGTTCGTCCGAAAAGTCTCAACACTTAGTCAATTTTCCACTTCTTCAGACTTTTGAACTTGCAAACTCAAAGACTCACAGAATTGTAACCTTTCTTACATAAGTCCATCCGAAAAGTCTCAACACTTAGTTAATTTCCACTTCTTCAGACTTTTAGACTCACGGACTTGTAACCTTTCTTACATAATTCCATCCGAAAAGTGTCAAGACTTAGCCATTTTCCACTTCTTTAGACTTTCGGACTCGCGGACTCACGGACTCACAATGAGTCCCAACACTTAGATTATTTTCATCTCCCTACCTCCGTGTACTTGCCACCAAAGGTAGTACACGTCATTATCTTCCACGTCAGCTGACACATGGCCTTCCACGTCATGATGACGTCAACGTACGAAAAAATACTAAATTTTTTCCAAATTCACCTATTTTCCAAAATCCCTAAGAGGCTTAAATTCACCCAAAATGAAATTCCTTCTTTGGCTGCCATTAGAGCTCTGTGACTAAGATTAATACAATCCATTCAAGCCTGGTACATAAAAATTTGCACGCTTCTTTCAAATTTGACTCTTTCACTTCGAATTAGCCATTATTTAGCTACAGGAAATTGGGGCTTTTGCCCAATTTCAGTCCATTTCACCATGGTCACTCGACAACCATTAAGTTTTTCAATTTCATTCAGTCGAACATAGCCTTATACYGACTTCAAGTTCAACCATTTGCTGGTCTAAATTTTCTCAGATAGAAATTAATGTCCAGAAAAACTCATCCTTAGATCAATTTTCCAAATTCCTTAGGAATTTTAACACCAACAATTTGGGCTTTTGGACCAATTTCACTCGGTTTCTCCCGGGKTCACCACAGAAACAGTGTAACATTTTTGTCAAACAAAATGCAATGAACTCTTGTTGAAATTCTGTCAAACAATTCGCTTGCAAAGTTTGAAAATTCACTTCAACACTTTGCTAAATGGCCCATGCAGGCTCAGTGTTACAACCTGGGATTTGATACCAATTTGTAATGTCCCCATTGTTAGCACTAGGAGTCACCTTCAGATTGCATGGAAGGCAAGCCCAGTACCCATCAAGTTATAAGTGAATGTAAGGGTGTTTAAAGGGTCAAATGGAAAAGGACTCAAATGATAATGTTCTAATTCAGATAACATGGCTATCATGCACCATCAATTAAGGTCTTGGCTAACTTCAATCAGTAGTTTGGGAGTAAGTATGAATAGAGGGAAGACTTGAATGAGAGAAGTGTAGGGGCTGTTGTAAACATCAGGTCCACAAAAGCCTAAGGAAGAAAGTTTCTTAACACAAGATCTTCTTGAACTAAGAAACTAAGGAATCTAAATAAACATCATGATAACATAATGATCAAACATCCATCATAACATCACCACAATCATTCATGTGAATCATTCAAAGCATGAAAATTTAGCATCAGAAACAAATAAGCTGAAAAAGAAGCTGATTTCTATTAGTAAAAAAGTCTTAAGTCCAGTACATCACTAGATCACAATTACTTCATCAAAATATTACAGTATGAGAGAGCCTTTCTCAACCATCAGAACCTACTAAAGCAATTGATCTATCTATTTATAACAAAAGGGAGGCAACAACTGGAGGTATGAGCTAGCCTCCTTCCCTTGAAAAACTCTAAACATTTATTTGATTTAACAACTTATCTAACCACCTATGCTATAAAATAAGAAAATGTTGGTGATTAATCCAACTGAACTTCAAACTGATTTCATTCCGCTTTCTGCGTAGCTCTTTGTTTTCCATGTGTACTTCAAAGCATGTGGTTGTCTTCATGATGCCAGCTGTTGTTTCTACATCCTTCTCCATCACCAATTAATCCAAAAGTTGTTATCTTGGTCCTCCTAGATCCCTGGTGTTTGTTGGCAGCTTCCTTGGGTAGCAAATCTGGGTAGCGCACTACAAGGAGAAAAGATAGCATTTGTAGGTAGCACCATTGTGCTGCATATGTGTACAGACTCCGCTCTTTATGAAATACTAGGTAGCGCCTGTAGGTAGCGCCCCTACGTGCAAACCTTTACCCTCTATGAAATATTCGGTAGCGCCATTGTCTTGCGCCTGTATGCCAACTCTGTTCTCTGCCCAATATTAGGCAGCACCATTAGGTAGCGCCACTTACGCTGCGTCTATGTGCAGGTTTGGGGAGCATTGCCAAAAACACATCACCTTCAACCTTGAACACGTGCCGAGCAATTTGTGGTCTTTCATGATGACAAAACCATTTTACTTAGGTGCCTTGACTATGAAATAGGTAGTACCTTTTACCATTGGGGGAAACTAGCACTTAGAAAAAACTCAAAACCCATATAGTTAAATGCTTAGAAGCCTGTATAGATGGCAGAGATAATATTTGCATATCAGTTAACCCTCCCAAAAAACATCCTAAGAAATGGGGCTTACCTTTTACCAGCTATTTTGTCATTTTGACACTTAACCTCACACTCTTTCTAATAGAAAGAGGATCTTCAATTGACATAGCAAACTTCTTCTTCTTAGCATTGACAGGTTTCCTCTGTGTAGCTGTGCTCTCCTTAGCTACTAGTTTGTCATCCTCAATGGAAGCTTCGACCAACACCTATAAATATCTTTGGGCTACCTCATCTTGAAAGTGCTTCAGCTTCCTATTCTCAGACTGAAAGCCTCTGTTTTCCCTGTAAAGATTCTTTAACTGTCTATGAAGGGGCCGGGCCTTTCTTACTGCAAACCTTGCCAAGTCAAGGGTGTGACTGTATCCATCCATGAGATGTTTCATCTGAGCCAAGTGGATCTTATCTTCTGCTTTAAGACGAGCTATTTCTTTTCTTGCATCTCTAAGCTGCTCGATAAGTCTTTTGTATGTTTGATTGTCAGGAGGAACAGTGGCATGCACAGTCTCAATAGGATTTTTCTGAGACTCCTCTTCCTCCTGCATTGGAAGTGTCTTGTCTACCTCATTAGGTTCCTTGATGGCTTTACTTTTATTCTTCTTTCTCTGCACAGGGGTTTCATCTATTCTTTCAACAGGCTTCTCAATGCCTTTCTCAGAGGTTTCATCTTTCCTCTCCAAAGGTCTTTTAGTACCTTTACCCTTACCCTTCTGTACATGAGTTTCTTGTTTCCCTTTAGTAGTCTGAAGACTACCTTTACCCTTCTTCTTCTGAATAAGGGTTTGTGATTTCTCCTCCATAGTATTTTCAATGCTTTTTCTTTTCTTCTTTTGAATAGGGGTTTCTGGTAAAGAATGCTCTTTGAAAACCTCCTTAGGAATTGATGACCTTGTGAAAGATCTTTTACCCTTGATTTCGACTATTGGAGGAGAAGAGAGAAAGAGAAGCTTCTTCCCTCTCTTGGATGTAGCTTTGGTAGAAAAAGACATCTCTTCTAACCTTGGTGGAGGAGGTGGTGAAAAGTCTCTGTGTGGAGAAGGAAAAACTTTCTCCTCGGTTTCTATGACCTGCTTGCTGATCTCTCAAACTTGAACACGAGCCCTTCCCTTTCTCTTCCTACTGGTCCCTGCTTTAGTAGCACTGGTGGGTGACAAAGGACTTACCTTCTGTGATTGAGGAGTTGGTGCTAAATCCAACTTGAAATGAGAGGTAACAAAAAAATGATCCCATGAAATCTCTTTCTTACCCAATTCCTCAGAGACTAGCATTCTGATTAATCCAGAGTGGAAAAGGCTAGAATCCACATCTTGAGATTTAGCTTGTATCCTGTTTGACATCTTACCTATACTCCTCAATAATTAATAAGGAATATTCATCTCAACCTTACCAGTAAAATGTAGCAACAACCTTATATGGTATTAGTACAATGTGTTAAATCTCCCTTCACAAGTAAAATATCTCTGTATGATCTTCAATAATCTGTGAAATTGTTCAATCAATTGACTCCTTGGCATACTTTTGGACATATCATTGGCTTGATATTCAGGTTTAAAAAGATCTTTTTCATAGGTTGAAATCAAATCCATGGCTTTGAACCATTTTTCACCTGAAAGGGGAATTCCTGTTGCATCTAAGATAGAGTCTTCAGTCACCTCAAACTCCAAATCCCCAACCTTGGTTTTCCTACCATCAAACTGTAATGCAAACTATCTTGCTACCTCTAGATGGCCTCTATGCATGTTCTGACAGAAAGAGAGGCACCCTACTCTTTGAAAGGCCTCTCTTGCCACGGGTTCTGTATAAAAAAGATGCATGTCCACCGGTTCTGTCCTAACCACCTTGCCACCTTTGTGTGTCTTCCTCGATTGAGGAGTCTCCATAGCTCAAAATGAGGGATTTTAAAAGGCTTAAGGGATGGTAATGACCAAAAAAGCTTTAACTCAGGGTTCAAATGTACAATGCTGACCCTTTTTAAATAGACTGTTGATTAATAAGCCAAGCTTGACCTTTGGAATTACACTCTTAGGCTTATACATGTATTCGAGAGTGTAGACAGTGAGGGGGTAATCCGAAATTCGCCATCTACAATTGAGTAAAAACACCAAACTCCGAGGTGAAAGGAAGCAAGGAAAACAAAGAGGGTTGGAGCAGCACCTCTGTGTAACACAACACATACACAAAGGATAGGCTATTTACAGGCTTGCGATTTCAATGGTTAAAGAAGACAACAGTAATCAAACCATAGATATGGGCAAGGAAGTTTACATGTCTGAAGAAGAGAAAAGACAAGGCTACCATGCAAATGCGGGTCCTTTACTACTATGTAAGCTCAACAAACCAAAAACCCGAGCATAAATTTCCTTTGAAAATTAATATGCAGAGGAGGCAACACAGGATACCTGTGGAGTAGACACATGTTGAGATCTTCAACGCAATCTCAGGATGAAATTGAGAGAACTTCGGCCCTGGAATCTTTCTCAGCATCGGATTTGGTTGACATGCTGTCGCCTGATCAGAGATTGTGAATTTGCGCAGCGCAGCACTGTTGAGTTTTTCAAAATTAGAAACCGTTACCAAGGATCATAAATGTAAGATCTTTGAAGGCATCTTTAACCGACTTCTGTCACTGAAAGCAAGGGACATGGCATCAGTCATGGAAATCATGACTCAAGGTGGAAGTATGATGAATGTGATAGGCGCTACAGAACTACCTGATGAGTAGGCAACACATCTACTCCAAAACATGACTGGACAGGTAAGCAAAGACAATGAGGCATGCCTACGAGATCATAAGTGAGGAGGAAGGTGTGTCACATCAATCTAGTCATGGGAGGGATCGACCTAGGGACAAGTCATGAAGAGGACCAAAATAAGTCATGAGCTAAAAAAAATGGTTCAAGTATCAAAAATCAATTTGAGGATCAAACTAGAGCTAAGACTTAAAAACTTTAATCATCTAAGGGGTCCTACCAAACATAAATTTTAAAGGGATAATACTTTAAAAGAAAATTTAAAATCTAAGGCTTAAAAAAGGATTGAAAACAAACTAAAAGACCCAAGGCAATTTAGTGTGATAACATTGGCTCCATAGGGGATGGCATGCCCCTTGCGGGCTACCAAGAATGAGTAGATATAGTGCCTTATCCTAGGGCTATGGGGTCAGTTATTGAAACAAAAATAAAAAGATAATGATATTGACAATGATATGAAGAGCCACTCAAGGCTCAAGCAAAGTACCTTTTCAGAAAATGCCCATTAAGAGGGCCACCAAAAACCTCTTCATTATCCATATTCTGCAACTTGAAAGTGTTATTAGAGAATACCTCAGAGATTTTTAAAGGATCGATCCATAAAGCTTCAAATTTACCGTGCTTGCATTTATGTTGCTTCGGTGCATCCCACTTGAGCACCAGATCGCCCAATTGAGAATCCTCTTTGTTCACCTTTTTGCCGAAAGCCTTCTTGATCTTCAGTTGATGGTTAGATGCTTTGTCTACAAGTTGCTCCCGGGTTTGCTGCACTTCAACCAGTTGCTGAATCCTTCTGATCATATGATCAGGTTCCCCTTGATAATCTTGTAAGAATTTTGCCACAGGTAAGGCAAGCCGAGAAGGAAAAACTGCCTCAACTCCATACACCAACTGGAAAGGGGAAAGTCCCAAGGACCTTTTCACTGTCACTCTATCATCCTATAGAGAAAATTTGAGTTTCGAATCCCATGCCTTTTTGTTATCCTCTAACAACTTTTTAATGATCTTTATAATTCTTTTGTTCGAGGATTCTCCAAGCCCGTTTCCCTATGGATAGTAAGGGGTGGAATGGATCAAAGTGATCCCAAACTGTTCACAGAACTAAATCAATGGTTCAACCTTGAATGATGCAACATTATCAGTGACGATTCTGTTAGGACACCCAAACCTAGCTATGATGTCTTCCAGGAAACCAATGATCACTTTGTGTGAATCATTCCTTGTGGGAATAACTTCGATCCATTTAGTAAAGTAATATGTAGCAGTCAAGATCCATCTATGTTGACCACTGGAAGCGGGATGGATTTCCCCGATAAAATCTAGGCCCCATTGCTGGAAGGGTCTTGAGGCTGCCATAGGCTTCAATGGCAAAGACTTAAGCTGCTTCTTTCCGGAGAACTTCTGACCCTTAGCACAAGCTCTGATCTTAGCACAAACATCAGTGAACAAACTAGGCTAGAAGTACCTAGCCCTGAAGATCTTGTATGCCGTGGTTCTCCAATAATGATGCCCCCCACATAAACTGTCATGAAAATCAGACATAATCTTTTGGGCTTCTTGGGGGTCTAGGCATCTCAAAATCACTCCTAATGGATCCTTCCAATACAAAATTTGATGAAAAAGGTAGTACTTTATTGATTTGAGTTTTAGGGTCCTCACCTTGTTCTTTTCCATACCACTTGGAGGCTGTAAATTTTGCAGAAAAAATATAATGTCCTTGTACCAACTGCAATTTTCCAATGTAGAAATGACTTGAGGACCTTTATCAGTTATCTCAGCCTGCTGATTTTCTGAACATGAGTGGATGAAATTTACCCCCAATGCTGAGCAATTTGATTCAGCCAAGATCTTGGCTAAACCCTAGCCTTTAACCAATTTTGTGGGCCTAATCTCCAAATCAAATTCAAGTAGTTTAGCAATCCACTTGCTTCTTTTTCCATCTATATCAGGCTGAATAATAATTTCTTTCACAACAGTTGATGGGACATAAGCAATAACTCTTGAATGCATGGCATAAACCTTGAAGGACTTAAGAGCTTTAACCAATGCATAGGCTTGCTTGTCCATGATGCCATATTTTAGTTCAACATCTCTCAATGCTCTGCTGAAAAAGGCAATAGGCTGCTCTAAGCCTTCAACATTCTTCTGCAATAGGACTGCTGCTACTATATCAAAAGAGGCAAAAGAAAAAATAAGAAAGTCCTTGGAGTAGTCGGGGCTGACAAGGATTGGGGCTTCAATCAAGGCTTTCTTTATTTGATCAAAAGAATCACGTGCCTCAACAGTCCATTTGATTTCACTATCCTTCCTCAGCATGGTTGTGATATACTTAACTAACTCAACAAAATTTGACACAAATCTTCTTAAAAATTTGTTTTGTCCTAGAAAAGATTGTACCTCTTTTTTAGATCTAGGAAGTGACAAAGTTTGTATAGCCTCAAACCTGCTGGAATCAATCCTTACCCCTTCAGTTGACACAATATTCCCCAACAATTTTCCTTCTTTCATGGCAAACAATGATTTTTTTGGATTCAAAGAGAGACCAAATTTTCTACATTTCAAGAAAACCTTTCTTAAATGATCACAATGTTCTTTATCAGGCTGAGAATACACTGTTATGTCGTCCAAATAGATAACAACAAAGTTATCATTTTCTCCAATAAATGTTGTGTTCGTAGCTCGCTGAAAAGTTGCCCCTGCGTTCATCAAACCAAAGGGCATCTTGGAGTACATAAATGTACCCCAAGGAGTGGTAAAGGCCATCTTCTCCTTGTCTTTTGGAAAAACAGAGACCTGATTGTATCCAAAAAATCCATCAACCATAGACATCCTGGCTACTCCTGTCACCTTCTGTAATATGTGCTCCATCTTGGGTAAAGGGTAATTATCCTTCTTTGAGCTTCTGTTCAGATTTCAAAAATCAACACAAAGTCTGATTTCTCCATTCTTTTTTCTTACTGGGACCAAATTGGCTACCCATTCAGAATACCTCAAAGGAATGATAATTTTTGCATCTAAAAGCTTCTTAACTTCTTTCTCCATGAAAGGCAACAACATAGGATTGAATTGGCTCAACTTTTGCCTGAAGGGTTTGGTGTTTTCTTTTAATGGGATCTTGTGCTCTATTATGCTTGTGTCATAAGTTCTGAGATCTTCATAAGTCCATGCGAATACATCATTAAATTCTTTCAACAACTTAATATATTCTACCCTCTGCTCTTCTGACAGGCTGCTTGACAGTTTGACGTATTTTGGATCCTTTTCAGTGCCCACATTGCACTTAGTTATATCTGCATCATCTTTGGATACCTCCCCTTTCAATGCCACATCATTCCCATCAAATAATCTTTCCAAAGGAATCAATGCCTTTGGTATATGATTACTAGGCAGCTGCACAATATGATGATTAGCAATTTTATTGAGGAAAACATTAGCATGAGGAGTGACTTCTGAACCATTATCCTGATCAATGTGTACTGCAGAAAATTCATCAAGAGTCTCAAGAAAATTTTTAAGTTCTAAATCATCTTCGAACACCTTCCAATATTTTATAGCCTGTATTTGACTTCTACATCATACTTGATTTTTGGTGGTATAGGAATTCTGAAGTTGCTTGCTGATACAACCAAAGAATCAACCATGGTATTTTCTTTTCTAGGAACGAATGATATATTAAAAGCAGAGAAAAAACTGTCCACCAAATCCCACACTTCATTTCTGTAAGATTTAAGCCTAGGATGCTTTGTTTGATAAAGATTTTTAATCTGATGGACTATCAATTCAACATCCCCAAATACTGATAGCTCTTCTATCCCCATGTCTTTAGCTGCCGTCAAACCCAAGACAAGAGCCTCATACTCTGCCACATTATTAGTAGTCTCAAATTCTAGTTTATATGACAAAGATATAGTTTCTTGAGTTGGCGAGACAAAGATCACCCCAGCACCAACACCTTCCTTGGAAGAGGCTCCATGAAAGAACATCTTCCAGACATAAGTGGTTAGAAGAGGCTCTTCAAAAAAGTTGATGGACTTTTTTCTGATTTCTAAAGGGGCTTCAGGAGCATCAGTGAGCTGCAAAATACTAGATCCTAGATCTATATCAAAAGAAAAAATAGGGTGATTGGTGGGATTTGCTTCATCACTAATGATGTAAGCCAATTGAGCTTCCCAGTAAAGTCTTCTATGCTCTCCCCCAAAAACAGGAATAGTAGCATAAGAGAGATCCATCTGCAAGGTTCCCCCAAGTATTTTTATCCAGGATCTTGAAAAGAGCATGCCAAACTTGGGGGGAACATCAACAACTATGATATCCATAAGTATACTCTTCATGGGCAGCTGAAATAAGGTCACCACCATATCCTTAATTACTCCAAGACACTTGAGTTTTCTGGGTTCAAAAGAATATAAGTCATGATAGGTCTTTGTGACTTCTAACCCAAGTTCATCCATAACATATTTTGGCATAAGATTGTGGGATGCCCCTGAATCCATGAGACAATTGTGTAGCACCTTATCATGTCTATTCAGTGAGGTGTAGAAAGGTGGGGATGAGTCATCTCTGTCTTCTATCAAAGGACTTAAAATCACTGCTGGTTTTTCATCTTGCAGATTTATTGAATCAGTGGAATTTGAAGATGATTCAGGTTGTAGCATTTTGGATAGGTATTTTTTAAATTCTTCATTTTTTATCAACTCCAAAAAAGGTACATGGATCTTTATTTTTTGGATCTCATTTTCAAAACTGAAAGAAGAAGAAGGTTTTAGGATCTCTTTAGTTTCAGGAAAAGGATTTTTGATCAGAACTTGTGGGTTTTGAGAGTCTTTTTCCTTGCTACTCACTGTCACAGCCTTGGTAGAATCTTCTTTTTGAACATGATGATTAGGGGCATCCGTTTTTTCTTCATTCTTCTTAGATATCAGATTATATCTACTAGCATTTTCCTTTGTTTTCTCTCCCTTGCTTAACTCATTAATTTGAATATCCATTAAAGATTGCTCATAAGAGGATTGAGTCAAGTGTGGGGATGGGGATGTATCACCTAAGCAGTGAATCTCAGGATCAACTTCTACCTCCTCTTCTTCTTCATCAATCACTAAATTATTTTGCAAAGGAGCTTGTACCCTCTGATCATCTCTCTCTCTTTGTTTCTAGGATCTCTAGGAAAGATTTGGGGAGCATTATTTGGTCTCCTGTAGTTACCTCTGTTATCATTGTTTTGAGCATTTGTATATGTCTGTTTCCCTTATGATTTTAATTTCTCAATTTCAGTGGAAAGAGATTTTACTAATTTGTTCAGCTCATCTACTTGAGAATGGACAACAGAGGAATCAGAAGTTGAAGCTTCAACTTTGTTTTTTCTCCTATCCCTATCATATTTCCTACTGAGCTTATCTGATGCCACTATGTTGGATTCTACCTCTAAGGCAACATCTTGCATATGAACCAAGGAAGGTGACCTTCTTTCTCTCAAAAGGAGGTAGAATTCAGAATCAAATGCATTGGCATAAGTGATTTTTTCCATGGTTTTAGTGGGTTTGATCTCATCAAGGATCTTCTTGTACATTTTGTTAAATCTTTTAGAAAAGTCAGAGACAGACTCTCCTTCTTTCCTTTTCAAAGATCCGAATTCGGTGATGTAGTACAAAAAATCCTTTTTGTCACCCCAATGCCTCAAGAAGGCTTCATCCAATGCCTCAATACCAGTAATGGATCCAGGGGCCAGACCCCTAAACCACTTCCTAGCCTCACCAAAAAGGATTTGAACGAAAACCCTCATCCACACATCTTCATTTTCAATATTTTGGTTATCTGCATAGCTGTAGAAAGTAGCAAGATGTTCCTCAGCTGTTACATCTTCTTCTACCGTGAATTTAGGCATGCATTTGAAATAATCTCCAGGAGGGAGAGCATTCACTGGCTAAGGTAAGAATAGAGGATCATATCTTGCAGCCACTATGGCATCCATCCTATTTGCAGGGGGGTTAACAACTGCCATTTGATTTTGGATCCTAGGTGAACAAGGAGGAGAAGGAGACTTGGCTGTGTGTAGATTAGGAGAATAAAGAACGGATGAAGGGGGAGTTTCAATCTTCACAACAACATGCCGAGTCTTGGAAGAGGATGGTAAGGTCTGAGAGGGAGATGAAGTTCCTACTTCTTTGGCAACAAAAGTTTTAACAGAAAGAGGTGTAGCAAAACCTAAAGTAGGGAAATCCTCAAAACTATCAAGACTGAAACACTTCTCAATATCAAGGGAAGAGAATATATCATTGTTTTCTTCTTTCAATTCAGTTTCAAAGGAAGAGTATTCAACATGAAACTCTTCAAAATCAAGTTTTTTATATACTTCAGTAGAAGATAAAGGAAGCTTACTTGATAAAACAACTGGAGTATCAAGAGTGGAATCAGGCAACTGACCAGAAGCACTTGTAGCAGCAACAATTTTTTTTTTTTGAGAAACTTTTCCCTTCTTGATTACCTTCTCTGGGTCAGCCTCAGGTGGAACCAAAGGTAGCTATGGATTTGATCTCGTATGTCTGACTTTAGGTGCCAGAGCTGAAATAATGGAGTCGCCAGGTGTAGGATGCAATCTTCAAGATACTGAGTTCTAATGGACCTTTAGGACTAGTATACTGTTTCGTTTAATCCCACGGAAAAGTCTTCAAATCATTCCCCAGAAACAACGCAAAGAATGTTAGCACTAGGAGTCACCTTCAGATTGTATGGAAGGCAAGCCCAATACCCATCAAGTTATAGGTGAATGTAAGGGTGTTTAAAGGGTCAAATGGAAAAGGACTCAAATGATAATGTTCTAACTCAGATAACAGGGCTAGCATGCACCAGAAATTAAGGTCTTGGATAACTTCAATCAATAGTTTGGGAGTAAGTATGAATAGAGGGAATACTTGAATGAGAGAAGTGTAGGGGCTGTTGTAAACACCAGGTCCACAAAATCCTAAGCAGGAAAGTTTCTTAACACAAGATCTTCTTGAACTGAGAAACTAAGGAAGCTAAATAAACATCATGATAACATAAGGATCAAACATCCATCATAACATCACCACAATCATTCATGTGAATCATTCAAAGCATGAACATTTAGCATCAGAAGCAAACAAGATGAAAGAGAAGCTGATTTCTATTAGTCAAAAAGTCTTAAGTCCAGTACATCACTAGATCACAGTTACTTCATCAAAATATTATAGTATGAGGGAGCCTTGCTAAACCATATGAACCTACTAAAACAATTGATCTATCTATTTATAACAAAAGGGAGGCAACAACTGGAGGTACGAGCTGGCCTCCTTCCCTTGAAAAACTCTAAACATTTATTTGATTTAACAACTTATCTAACCACCTATGCTATAAAACCAGAAAATGTTGGTGATTAATCCAACCGAACTTCAAACTGATTTGATTCCCTTTTGCTGCGCAACTCCTTGTTTTCCATGCGTCCTTCAAAGCATGTGGTTGTCTTCATGATGCCAACTATTGTTTCTACATCCTTCTCCATCATCAATTAATCCAAAAGTTGTTATCTTGGTCCTCCTAGATCCCTAGTGTTTGTTGGCAGCTTCCTTGGGTAGCGAATCTGCGTAGCGCACTACAAGGAGAAAAGGTAGCGCCTGTAGGTAGCACCACTGTGCTGCATATGTGTACATACTCTTCTCTCTCTGCAATATTAGGTAGCACCTGTAGGTAGCGCCCATGTGTTGCACCTGTGTGAAATATTCGGTAGCGCCACTGTGTTGCGCCTGTATGCCAACTCTATTCTCTGCCCAATATTAGGTAGCACCACTTACGCTGCGTCTGTGTGAAGGTTTAGGGAGCATTGCCAAAAATGCAACGCCTTCAACCTTGAACATGTGCCAAGAAATTTGTGGTCTTTCATGATGACAAAACCATTTTACTTAGGTGCCTTGACCATACAATAGGTAGTGCCTTTTACCACTAGGGGAAACTAACACTTAGCAAAAACTCAAAACCCATATAGTTAAATGCTTAGAAGCCTGTATAGATGGCAGAGATAATATTTTCATATCAGTTAACCCTCCCAAAAAGAAAACATCCTAAAAAATGGGGCTTACCTTTTACTAGCTATTTTGTCATTTTGACACTTAACCTCACACTCTTTCTGGTAGAAAGAGGATCTTCAATTGACATAGAATACTTCTTATTCTTAGCATTGACATGCTTCCTCTATGTAGGTGTGCTCTCCTTAGCTGCTGGTTTGTCATCCTCAATGGTAGCTTCGACCAACACCTATAAATTTCTTTGGGCTACCTCATCTTGAAAGTGCTTCAGCTCAACCTTTAGCTTCCTATTTTGAGAATGAAAGCCTCTGTTTTGCCTGAAAAGATTCTTTAACTGTCTATGAAGGGACTGGGCCTTTCTTGTTGCAAACCTTGCCAAGTCAAGGGTGTGACTGTAGCCATCCATGAGCTCTTTCATTTGAGCCAAGTGGACCTTATCTTCTGCTTTAAGACAAGCTATTTCTTTTCTTGCATCTCTAAGCTACTTGATAATTCTTTTGTAGGTTCGACTGTCAGGAGGAACAATGGCATGCACAGTCTCAATAGGTTTTTTCTCAGACTCCTCTTCCTCCTGCATGGGAAGTGTCTTGTCTACCTCATTAGGTTCCTTGATGGCTTTACTTTTACTCTTCTTTCTCTGCACATGGGTTTCATCTTTTCTTTCAACAGGCTTCTCAATGCCTTTCTCAGAGGTTTCATCTTTCCTCTCCAAAGGTCTTTTAGTACCTTTACCCTTACCCTTCTGTACAAGGGTTTCTTGTTTCCCTTTAGTAGGCTGAAAACTACCTTTACCTTTCTTATTCTGAATAAGGGTTTATGATTTCTCCTCCACATGCTTTTCAATGCTTTTTCTTTTGTTCTTTTGAATAGGGGTTTCTGGTAAAGACTGTTCTTTGAAAACCTCCTTAGGAATTGATGACCTTGTGAAAGGTCTTTTACCCTTGATTTCGATTGCTGGAGGAGAAGAGTGATCTAGGTGGATATCGGTGGCCACCCACCTTTTCCAAATGGCTCAAAACGACTTTCTAGCAATTTTGGCAATTTACTATTTTTAGCAGGTTTTAACTTCCGAGGCCATTTTAAGGGTCCAAATGAAGGTTTTTCAAGATCAAGGTTCTCAATGATAGTCGAAGGCATGATTGAGCCCCCAAAATGAATCTCCTCGATGATACCTTT
>JASDQU010101436.1:214283-237202 GCA_032191745.1 Picea mariana | reverse complement strand
TATAGATCATCGACGCAGACCCCACTGCTATTGTCGCGACCGCAACAATTCAACCAGAAGAACCAACAGATCCAGAAGAGGGGGAGCGCATTTTTCATTCACAGATGTGGGTGAAGGGGACCCCGCTGCATTTTATTGTTGATAGTGGAAGCCAGAAGAACCTCATCTCAGCAGAGGTCGTCAAACAGTTGGGATTGTCGACAACACCACACCCACAACCATACAACATCGGGTGGCTTCGCCAAGGACAAGATCTTCGTGTCAACCAGCAGTGTCGATTGTCATCCGACATCCAACCCTTCAAGGATGAGGTATTATGTGATGTTTCCCCACTGGATGTCTGTGATGTTCTCTTGGGCCAGCCATATATGTGGAAACGCCATGCTATCTATGAGTCTCGACCCCGTAGTGTCGTTATTACTCTTGGGGGTCATCTCTATAGGATACCAGAGGTAGTTCCAACTACTGCCCCACCTAAACAGTCCTGCAAGGTAGTATCTCATACTACAAAATTCATCTTCTCCACAATTTGTTTAAAGGGTGAACATAAGGATACTGCAACCACCACAGCTTCGGCCCAAGCACCTTCTATCCAACAGAAGTAGGTCGACAAGGTTGTAGAAAAGCACGAAGATTCCTTCTACACACAGTCATCTAAAATAGCCAGACTGGTTAAAAAGGTCCAAACCTTCCAGCCAAAGGTTCGTGATAGCCTTCAACAAGCTAAGCAATGCCACTTCTCTAGCAAGGCAAGCAGATCACCAAGATTCAGATTCAACAATCGCTTTCCCCTCTTCCCCAGGAACTCAACGCAATGGAGACCATTGCTTCCTAAGGAGGGAGGATTGATCCAGGTGGATATCGGTGGCCAACGACCTTTTCCAAATGGCTCAAAACGACTTTCTGGCAATTTTGGCAATTTAGTATTTTTAGCAGGTTTTAACTTCCGGGGCCATTTTGAGGGTCCAAATGAAGGTTTTTCAAGATCGAGGTTCTCAATGATAGACAAAGGCATGATTGAGCCCCCAAAATGAATCTCCTCGATGACACCTTTCCAATGAGCTATCACACGCCTAAAACAAAGATCGTATGCAAAAGTTACGACCCCGGGAAGTTGATGTACTCACTTACCCAAACGAGGCCCACATGACTTTTGGCGCTTCATCTCCTAGGGTTAGGTTTTTGGATGTCTAGGAATTTTGGCATTCCTATTTATTGTAAAAGGGCCTTCAGAGCCTCATTGTAATCATCTTCTTGCGAATGCGAGTAACCGTCACATCTCTTCTCAGAGATAAGTTGCCACCATTCTAGCGATTCTTTCACTCTGTATTTTTACAGTCTCTGTACATTTCTCTGATTAATAGAAATCGTGTATTACTGTATATCTGTGTTTATGGTTGCATCTCTGATACATTTTTGTTATATCATTGAATATCTGCAATATCTCTGTGCATTTAATTATTATATCTCTGCTCTCATTTCGTGCCGAAAATAATCCGGATCAAAGAGGGAAAGAGAAGCTTCTTCCCTCTCTTAGATGTAGCTTTGGTAGAAGAAGGCGTCTCTTCTAACCCCAGTGGAGGAGGTGGTGAAAAGTCTCTGTGTGGAGAAGGACAAACTTTCTCCTCGGTTTCTATGACCTGCTTGCTGATCTCTCAAACTTGAACATGGGGTTTGCCCTTTCTCTTCCTACTGGTCCCTGCTTTAGTAGCACTAGTGGGTGACAAAGGACTTGCCTTCTTTTATTGAGGAGTTGGTGCTAAATCCAACTTGAAATGAGAGGTAACAACAAAATGCTCCCACAAAATCTCTTTCTTACCCAATTCCTCAGAGACTAGCATTCTGATTAATCCAGAGTGGAAAAGGATAGAATCCACATCTTTAGATTTAACTTGTATCTTGTCTAACATCTTACCTATACTCCTCAACAAGTAATAAGGAATATTCATCTCAACCTTACCAGTAAAATGTAGCAACAACCTTATATGGTATTGGTACAATGTGTTAAATCTCCCTTCACAAGTAAAATATCTCTGTATGATCTTCAATAATCTGTGAAATTGGTCAATCAATTGACTCCTTGGCATACTAAGCCAGTCTGAGGTTTGATAAGAAACATAATTGTTTCGTCCAAGCTGCCAACTTCTACAACTAGACTATGGTATCTCATTCCCCGCATGCCTGTCCCACCCCAGGAAGTGTGCCCCTTCTCTGCTCAACAGTCCCTTTGCTTCCCCACTTCCCTTCCGAGGCTTCAATAACAAGCTGGACAAGAAGTCTCATAGCCCTGTAACTATTTCCCAACGCACCAACAAACAACTCTGAGTAGTCTCTCACCCAGAGAACTACTGACGGGCCTGGCAACCTGCTTCTTCCGTAATACATCTTGACAACCGCTTCTTCAATCTAGCTACTGTGCTAGCAGTACAAGTACAAGTTCTTCATCACAGTTCAGTACCATAAGGTACAACTCACAATTCCCTCCCCGAAGAAACAATCAATATTGATCATAACAATCCATAATGCCCCTTCACACTATATCCACAATTATATATATGCATGTGTCTTTTAAGACACTTAGCACTCCAAGGGACTCCCTTGTCCCTACTTTTGAGACTTAGGATATATAATAATATCCATTACTTTATCTTCAAGGAATAATGTTATAATATTCCATTGGGATTAAGCCCCCTAGCTTAGCCCCTTCCTAGACTCTTAACCTTGCCTTTCCCTTTCTAGTGGAGTTTATCCCCCCATACTCAATTGTAGATCAGTCTGCATGCAATGATGTGTTTTCATTAATAATATGAGTTTTTACATATTACAAAAATAAGCTCATTGGCCTTTAACATCTAGGCTCTCTGACCTAATAATCACATAAGCCTTCTGGCCTATAACAACTTGGCTCACCAACCTATAAAATATTTACATTTTTATGTACATGTGGGGTTCGACCTATGGACATTACACACAATATTACCTTGCTTTTGGAACATGTTGTAGAGAAAATAACACTCCCACTAAACTGACCAGGAAAGAGAAGACATAGTCAAACTTAAATAATCAATGACAATCACACATTACACAAAGATTTTACTCTGGAAACACTTAACTGGGAAAACCAACATTCCTTGAATTTCTCATGCTCTCTTGTAGTCTTATTCATTCATAGAATAAAGAGTTACATGACTAACCCTGGTCTACACCTAGGACACAATCGTCATCCTACTCTCTTGCTTTATAAAAGAACAACCCTACAAATATTTTGGCTGACATCTACATGACCTTTACACTTCTCAAATATGAGAGTTTCAAATCATGAAGAGTTATAAGTGTAACCTTTTACAATTTTACATGATGCCATATTTACAGGCTTTACTACATGCAAAACCTTAATTCATGGCGCCCAAAAATGGTTACAGATCCATGCAAATGATTGGCCGCAATCCCATGAATCTTGAGATTTTGATACAGTTGACTACTTGTCAAACTTCAGTTGGCTACAAATCAATTAACCACCAATCGAACTTCAACAAAAACCTTTTTGTGGAGGATTTTATGGAACCTCCCTAAAAATTCTTCCATTAGCTATTTATAGCAGAGGTGGTTAGTGGAGGTGGGCGACCAAAGTTTTTTGCAGAGGTTTTTTTTTTGTGTGCCTTTATGGTACAAACATACCGGTATGCACCTAAAACAAAACCACATTGAGACTTAAATGTTCAAACACACCATCATTGTTCATAGCGGAGGGGGGCGAGTGTAATTTTTTCAAAGGTTTTTTTCTCGGTGCACCTTTAAGGTATATACGCTCCAATTAGTTCATGAACAATACAAAACCGATGCGTCCATGTTCCAGTAGAACCTCCATACTTTATAATAAAATTACATGCACTAAAAAAATCACACCAGTGTTGTTGAACAATACGTACTGGGACATTCATGAACAATACAACACTGATGCGTCCATGTTTTAGTAGCACCACCATACTTTATAATAAAACTACATGCACCAAATAAATCACACCGATGTTGTTGAACAATATAGATGGTGCACCTTTCCGTTGAAAGGCACACTGTGTTAGGGTAATTTTTTTTTTCCCAAACCTATTTTCATTGTTACAATGCATCCCATGCTTCCAAACTCTCAAGAAAGCACCAATGCTCACCTTTCTTCCTAAGACGCCCTATTTCTGGTGCTCTACACCGACTAGGATAACTCCATTGGTGGATTCTATAGATTTCCAAATTTTGGAAATTACCACAAATTTTCATTTCCTCTCAATGGTGCAACCATGCCTCTTCGGGACATAAGAGACCAGGTAAATTATTTTTTACCTTCCTATTTGCATTTTCATCCAATCAAAATTAGAATTTAGCTTGAAATTTCACATTTTTTCATTTTTTTCTCTTTTTCACATAGTGCGCTTGAATGGTTCGGCTCGCCTTGAAGTGGTGCGTACTGTGTTAAATATAAAGTGAGCACTGTTTTTGGTGCGTTCATATATGTTCACACCGATGTCATTCAATCTAGCGTACCACGATAAATTACTAAAAAACAAAGTAGGGTGTCGTTTACAACGCCCCAACACTAGCGCAAGCTAGGCTCATACCCACACCGACCCATTACACTTCATTAATCGCATTGCTAGCTCAATGATATATAAAATTCAACCTAGTGGTGCACTAATTTTAATTAAACATGCCGGGGCATACCAGAAAAATAACGGCTCGGCACGTCAATGTTCAAACGCTTTACCATACTTTATAAAAAAATACACACACTGAGTAAATTGCACTGATGTCGTTTTACATTACGCATCGGTACACTTCACTTAACTAACTGCACCACTAACATAAGGATTTATAAAATTTAATGTAGTGGTACAACCATTGTAATCCAACGCATTGACATTGTATACAAAAACACATGGGGACATATATTTTCCAAATTTTCATAGCGGGGCGTCTTATTGGATGCCTTGTTCCCGGTGCACTCACATTTACAATGCACTGAGGAACAAAAGGAGGATGCTCCACTATCAAGGTGGGACTAATGCGTTAATAGTAACACCTCGCATCGGATCGTTGTATCGTTCCGGTGGATGCCCTGTAACCAGTGTTGCCGACAACAAAACACATCGTTAAATAAAACATCGGTGGTCCAATAACATGGTAGCACCGATGTGTTTATATTAACACATCACACTGCCTAAGTTCATATTCAACAATTTTACCGGTCGGTGCGTATGGATCAAAACAATGCACCAATAATTACCACATTGGGTTGAATTTTAACAAATTTGCAACACAATGCATCTTATGATAATCACCGCTAATATGCTAGGAAGTGCAACAATTGAGATAAATGCATCGATGCAGTCTATTTTTTTTTTTGGTAACTAGGGGAATCGGTAACAACGACAGTATCATACTCGCGTGACATAGGGTCGAATCCTGCCGGCTACCTTATAACCCCTAGGGAGGAACGCACAGATCGCAAGCACGCCCTCCAAGTAAATCGGGGTGAGAATCAACCTTGAGACCTCTTTTTACATATTTCCTTCCATTTACACGACACTTGCCAATTGGTATACACCGTTGCGGGCCATCGATGCATTCTATTAATTAAGTGCATTTCCAGGTTTTTGAAACACAAATTTCCTTCGCGGTGCATCAAAAGATAAAATGCATGGGTAATGTGTACTACAACACAACGAATAAAATATATAATAATTTACCATCTCAGTTCATTTTATGGAATTCCCCGTCACCAATGCATTATTATACAAATGTACCGATATCAACGCATACAAATATCAAATGAAGTGTTGGTGCGCTACTTTATACGAAACGCACTGGGGCGGTTAAGTAATTTGTACCGAGTAAAATAGTTTAAAAATTATCATTTTGGTGTGCATTGTAAAACACACCCATTAACAATGTGTCATGAAAATACAATGCACTGGTTAAAAGCGTTCAGTGCACGAACTAACATAGAGAGTCGGTGTGTTTTATATAACCTAGTGCACCGTGTGGTTTAACACCAACCCTTCTAAGTCTGTCATCTTGGCCCCTACTTTGGCATAATCAGGACTCCCAAGCTCTATGATCAGAGCTTCCTAGTGCCCCTTTTCCCTGTTCAGAAAGAAAGGACCCTGGTGGATGTCTTAATTATAATAATGTGTCATCCTCATGATTGACCTAAGCTCCATATTGTATATTTAATAGAAGTTAAGAAGCAGATTTGGAAAAACAACTGATGATCCATAAGCTTTGTCATCATGTCTTATTGCTAAGTATTAAGCATTGCCTTGGCCTCGATCCGATCCTCTATCAGATCCTCACCCATGTACTTACTAAGAAATTCATCATGTTTCTTTTTCTCCACAACCATGCACTTAATCGCTTTCTCATCCATAAGGGGAACATGAGCAACAAACTCTCGCTCTCTTTGTTATTGGTTTCCCTTGTCCCAATCTCCCATTTCTTTTTCCACATCATAATCTTCCTCGAATAGGATCGACTTAATGGAAACAACGTCCTCACCCTTGATCGTCAACCTGGCCTGCCTCTAGATAGACTTGATCCTCTGCCACTCCCTCAATGCTTTGGCCCACATCTCCTCCTCTACGGGTTGCTTGACTTTCTCCAAGATATCGTTCTTGTCATCATCGTCACCATAATAAATAGCGTCAATTCACTTAGATTGCATACATAGACCTCCTCTTCTTTACCTCGAGAGGCTTATCGAATAGGTCTTTGACGTTGGGAAGGAATTTCCCAACCACACTTATACAATTGGTTGCTATAAGATTGTAACATACCATCTCTCAACAATCAATTGTACAAGTGTGTCTGAGAAATTCTTCCACAGCGTCAAAGAGATATTTAATAAGCCCCCCGAGACGAAGAAGAGGAGGTATGGGTATGCGATCTACAAGCAAATTGATGCCAGTTATTATGGTGACAATGATGAGGATAATTGTATCATGGATAGAGTCCAACGGTCCATAGAGGAGGAGATGCATGCTAGAGCATTGAGGGAGTGGTAGATGATTTATTTTATCTAGAGGGAGGCCAAGTTGATGATCAAGAGCGGTGAGGTAATTTCCATTAAGTCGATCCTATTCGTGGAATATGAGGATGTGGTGGAAGAAATGGGAGAGCAAGATAAGGGAAACCAACAACAGAGAGAACAAGAGTTTTTTCCATGTGCCCCTTTTGGATGAGAAAGCAATTGGGCGCATGGTTGTGGAGAAGAAGAAACATGATGAACTTCTTAGTAAGCACATGGCCAAGGATCTCATGGAGGAGCAGGCCAAAGCCAAGGAAACGCTTAATATTTAGCAATAAGACATGCTGACAAAGCTTATGGATCATCAATTGTTTTTCCAAATTTGCTTCTTAACTTCTGTTAGATATACAATATGGATCTTAGGTCAATATTGAGGTTGACAAAGTTTTATAATTAAGACATCCACTAGGGTCCTTTCTTGCTGAACAAGGTAAAGGGGCACTACGAAGCTTCGACTGTAGAGCTTGGAAGTCCTAAATATGCCAAAGTAGGGGCCAAGATGATGGATTTGGAAGGGAAAAAAGTTGATGTTCTCGGTGCCACAGGCAAGGGACCCGATTACAGATACTCTGGGGCTATGAAATTCCTCCCCATCCCCAAAAAACTATTCAATAATCCCCCTCGAGGTGAATAAGAGGAGGTGTAGGTATGTGATCTACAAATGAATCGACATCGGTTCATATTATGGCTAGAAGATTGACGATGACAATATCTTGGAGAAATTCAAGCAGCTCATGGAGGAGGAGATGCAAGGCAGAGCACCAAGGAAGTGGCAAAGGATCGAGTCCATGTGTTAATTTATGAGTGGCATCGAAGAGTGACCTATGTTTTTTCCTCTGCAAAGCAAAACCTTCACAAAATTTTAATTGCGGAGGTTTGCTTATGTACTTTGTCAATGAAATTTTTTCTTGATGCATTTTTACGTAACAACTTCTCTGGTGCAATTTCAATCACACTGGTGCACTATAAACAATATAAAACACATGTATATTGTGTTTTTTTAAATCATGTTGATGTTGTTGTTGTTTGATTTATAAAATGTATAATAAGTACACTAATGATTTCTTTGTTTTAAAATTAAATTTAAGATGTATCACTCATTAGAATTTAGAGTTGTCATATAATGGTTAACTTTAGTTTTATGAAATCGTTTACTTTGGATTGTAATTGCAAAAACTTAAAATATTAATGCCACATAATGTTAAATTCATCTTCAAGGTGAATTGTTTAGTTTCCAACAAGATACAATATGTTTTTTTTTTGTAAGTAAGATTTGTATAAAAGTCTACCAAAATCAAAGAGTACACAACACTTCCATGGTTTCAAGCTGTAAACACTGAGCTGCCCTGAGGGGAAACCAGCTTAGCCAGCTGAACTGCTTCATAACTGAAGTCTTAGACTGCTATTGACGCAAATAGAGTTCAAAATTTTGGCCCCTAACGACGGCCATTACAAAAGTGAAAAGTGTAAACATAACCATAATAACCATAAACAATTGCATGAGAGGTGGCCAAAAAGGTGGCCATGCACAAAACAAAGCAATAGACAAATCACTAGTATGGGCTGTAGTGCGGCCACGCGACCACTTCCATTCGTCCAGTTCCAGATCCTGCGGGAGAATTTGTTCCAACACCATTAGATTTAGACCCCATTTAACCTATTTACCATATAAAAAGTAGTTGAACCGGTTGACCTATCAGAAGCAGCGGTTCCAATAACATTTGATGACCTTGTTGACTTAAAACCAATACATATTTCTTTTTCCCAAGATTTTCTTCTGCTTCCTTTACTGCTGGTGCTTCATTGGCATGCATCATCAACCAGATATGGAACAAGCTATCCTCGACCTGGAATATGAAGAAGGTGCCGAATGTCAAATCCGCGGGAGGAGGCGGTCCTCCTCGACCGATGTCCCATCCAGTTGCATGGCATCCTCCAGCTGTGGTGGCACATTCTCTTCCTTCTGGACATCCTCCGGCCGGGATGGAAGCCCCTGCTCCTTGTGGTTTGGCTCTATGTGGACCAAAGTTTATAGTGAGGGGGTGATGCCAACACTGGTGCCGAATTTGCTGCTGCTTGGGCTGCCTCTACTGGGAGGTGAGGAGCACCTTGCATTGCAGAGAGAAAATGTAGGAGTTGTGAGGCTTTGTCGTCCAGGGTCTCCAGGCGGAACCAGAGGTCATCCATGTCCTGACACAAGTCGAATACCAAGCTCTGCAACAGTGCGAGGCCTATTTTCCATTCACATTCTGGATCAGTGTTGAAGTCGGCTCGAGAGTGGGGTTTCTGGCATGAATTTTGACCTGCTTCCGGACCATCCATCTGATATTGAACGTCGAGAGGCTGGGCCTGAAGTGACTGGGTGGCCAGAGAGTTGGGAGGAGCTAATGGGACTGGGTGTGAAACCGAGGCCGAATTGTCTGAAGGTCCTGGGTTGTAATCTAGTGAGGCCACTGAGCAGTCCAACCCCTCCATTCTATTGGCAAGGGATGCAGAGAGGGGCGGGAGAGAAGCAGGAGTTTGTGTCGACTGCGCCAGGGAGGAGGACGAGGTGGTCAACGAGGAAGAGGATAAAAGGGAGAGAGAGGGCGGGGGATGGAGGACCAAGAGAGGTCAATTTGTCTGCCAGGCCGACCCGCGTTTACACTTACCTTGTAGCCTGGGCATCTTCGAGACACTGGGAGAGAGAAAATGAGTCAGGAACAGACTGTGAGTGGATGATAGCAGAGCAGGGAGAGGCTGTGTAGGAGGCCAAGCTCTGAGAAAAACAACCAGGAAGGAGTGAGCCATCCGAAGTCGCTGAAGAAATTCAAATAGGCCGGGGAGCTGGTGAAGTTCCGTAAATGACTGCACATGAAAAGTAAAGGCCGAGCGAAGGTGATGGTCTGTCGAAAGGATGGGAAGGAATAGTAGGGTGCACTGAGACTAATGGCACCCTGCCTCGAGCAAGCTGAACTTAAAGGCATGAGGCAGGTGGGAAGGAGTGGCACACGGTCGTCACGTGGCCGGTGCCACAGAGGATCTCTCATGGTTGCTCTACTCGACGCGTGTGCTCCACTAGCACCCCATCCGGGGGAGCAAGATACAATATGTTGATTACACATGTTTACAAAGAAAAAATACTTTTATGAAATGTTATTTTCTCATTTATTTTATTGATAACATTATAATAATTGTTCATAATTACATTTATAATTTTTATATTTATGAGTAGTGATGGTACAAGTATCTTTCATATTGGGATGTTTTTATTTTTTATTTATTTTATTTTATTTTATTTATTTCAATTATCATATTGGGATGACTTATGCCAAGTGTCATATTAGACTATAAAATGTACGTCACTTTATATTATTAATAATAAAAATTATTAAAGGTGTTTTTTTTCCCAAGAAAAAATCATAATTTTTATTTTCGAGAAGAAAAAGAAAATTACATTCTGCATAAATGAACGTTGACACATGCATTTTTCTGGTATTCCGAGCAAGAAAAAAACTCAGAAAGCAAGTGGTCCTATTCTGGACATACTTCCAAAAAATACCACAAGTGGTCCACCATACACTTTGTGATTAGACCTTCTTCCAATAAGTGGGAAAGCCACATTACAATCAAGACTGTCATATGACCCAACAAAAGACAACATAAGAGACATGATGTTTACAATAAGCCAAATTGTTCTTCCATCAACATCAATAAATATATTATGTGAGAAACCTGTCCAAGAGAAAGGACCACCACCTGTATATCCAAAAAGTGTAACATAAGATAGCTCCCATCATGTGCTAATCAAAACTAGAGACAACAATTGGTTGTTTATATCAAAATGAAGATTATATCATAGGCTTAAAGATGTAATATTAGGTTGTATCCCCATCAGTTTCTTTGACTTCTATGTTCCCTTGAGCCAACTGTAAACCTGCTTTAGAGAGGTAATCAACTGCCTCATTACATTCCATGTAGACGCGTTTTAAAGAGAAGGATTCAAAGGTGGAGACAATGTTCAATACTTCTTCAAGCAATGGTAGCAACATTAAATTATGACAAACTTGTGTTTCCCTTATCCTATTAATAACCAGAATTGAATCTTGAAAAACTTGTATGGCTTGAATATTTTTTTGTTTTGCAAAGAGCAGTAATACTTTTAGAGCCAATAGCTCTGCATGATTATTTGTGCCTAGTCTGAAACCCATGGTGAGGCAGAAAGGAGTGGGTGGGTGACAGGTACAGGGTATCCCCTCCTCCAGTAAGTGCACTATTTGATTGGGAAGCTCCATCAAAATAGGCCCAAGAAATGGATGGATGAACTGTCTCTGGATGGATTACTTTGATTGTCTTTATTCTTCTCACCTGAGGGAAATGGGATAAAATGATAAGATGCTATTATTTATGGCAGTGAAGACTTATGATGAAAAACTAAGGCATTTCTTGCCAACCAAACTCCCCAAGAGACTATCATAGCAAGATCTTTTATGCTTCTATTTGAATGGTCTTGGCACCAGAATATCCAAGCCTCCTCTATAGGTATACCATGCCAATTACATTGTCGAGCTAAGATTTGTGCACAGTGCATGCAAACATGTTTAACAAAAGGGCATTCAATAAAGAGACGGACATGGGATTCTTCATTTTTTTTGCACAAAGAACACCAACCCGACCCTTCAATATTTATGTTCTTCATTCTATCCCATGTCGGGATATTATTAGCAATTGCACACGACATGAAATTTTTTGTTTTGAGGGGACATTTAAGTTTCCAAAGGCCTTTCCAACACCAGGCAGGTTCTCATTGGTGGGCTATGATGTTTTTCTAGATGTAGCCCAACTTTGGAGTGTAATCACCTTTAGGAGAATGTTGCCAGACCAATTCATCATCTCTGTCCACAATCCTTGTATGGGTAGCATTTAGACCCGCAATATAGTTAGTCCATAGGGGGGCCATATCTTCATTCATGCCCACTTGTATACGATTCAACTAGGCTTAAGACCATAGCGACGAGTGAACAAGGTATGCAATTTGGTTTGAGAAAAGAAATCCATTTTCCTGCATCACTGCTTTTACTTCGTCTGGAAGAAGATGGGAATGGCCACTGCCTGGCCACGGATATGTGCCTAACCTCACTTTGTTTCCATTTCTGACTTTCCAATCCAACCCATCTCCCACAACCAGGAAGGATTTTAGCAGAGCCTTCCAAATGATATAACAATTGTGGCTTATGTTGATAGGTTGTCTGATCCAATCGTCTAAGGGGACCAAGTGGATGTATTTTTGATTTACTACCTTATTCCAGAGATTCCGAGAAGAAAATAGTTTCTAGCTAAGTTTAGCTGCAAGGGATTTGGAGAACAAATGGATGTTTTTTATGCCCCAACCTCCTAGAGCTTTTGGAGTTGCAATGGTTTCCCATTTGACCCAAGGTAATGCAAAGTTATCTACCTGCCCAAAGAAATTTGAAACAAAGCTTTCTAATTTTTTCCAACACACCTTTTGAAGTCCATGTTAAAGACATCGAGCATACAGAGATGGATTCAAGAACTAATTTGACTAGTACCAATCGACCCACCCTAGAAAATCACCAAAAACTCCATGCTTTTAATATTTTTTTCCATTTTTGCTAAGAGTCAGGACGAATCTTCTTTTTTGTAGCTGTTTGGCTTTAGCTAAAAACCTAGGTATTTAAACCCTAGATCCAAATCTTGTTGAGTATCTGGAAAATATATCTGATAAAACTCTTTTTCATCTGGGTTCATGTTATGAACAAACACAGTAGAATTTATTTCATTTATGAGCATCTCGATTGCTATCCCAGAAAGCTCTAATATGGATTGATGAGAAATTGCATCACCCCTACTTCCATTGCAAAAGATAAGGACATCATCAACAAAAAGAAGGTGGGTGATCTGTAGGCTTGAATAAATTGGGATCCATTTAAAGACTCCTCTATTTTTTGCATCCAGTAGAGCCCTATAGAGGCCTTCAACAAATAGTAGAAATAAAAGCGGTGAAAGGGGGCATCCCTGTCTAAGGCCCCTTTCTGCTGGAAAGAAGGGAGAAGGTGCCCCATTTATGAGCACAACAAAAGAGACAATGGTGATGGATCTCATAACCCACTTAATGAAAGGTACATCAAAACCCAAATGGGTAAGAAGAAGTCTGATGTATAAACAATTGACTCTGTCATATGCCTTAGAAAGATTAATCTTGAAAATTGCACCTTTTAGCTTTTTTGTTTTAATAGTGTGTAAGACCTCCTGCGCAACTCCAATGGCATCATGAATTTGCCTCTCCTCCAAGAAACCAAATTTTTCACAAGGGATGTGTTCAAATAGAATAGATTTTATTCTTCGAGATATAATCTTAGAGATGTTCTTATAGATACAATTACAAAGGGAGATTGGCCTAAAGTCCTCAAGAGAGTGGGGGTCATATTTTTTGGGAATAAGAGCAATGAAGGTTACATTGAGTGGGGGGTAAATATGGACTTGACCTCGATATTCCTTGATCCAGGTAGATATCGGTGGCCACCCACCTTTTCCAACTGGCTCAAAACAATTTTCTGGCAATTTTGGCAATTTACTATTTTTAGCAGTTTTTCACTTCTAGAGCCATTTTGAGGCCCTAAACAATGTTTTTTTGGGAAAAGGGGGAGAAATATGGATGTTCCTTCAATATTTCCCCCAAAATGAATCTCCTCGACGATACCTTTCCAATGGGCTATCATACGCCTAAAACGAAGATCATATGCAAAAGTTACGACCCCGGGAAGTTGATGTACTAACTTACCCAAACGGGGCCCACATGGCTTTTGGCGCTTCATCTCCTAGGGTTAGGTTTTTGGATGTATAGGGTTTTTGGAATTCTTGTTTTTTGTAAAAATTCCTTTATAGCCTCATTGTAATCATATTTTTTCGAAGAGCACAACCATCACATCTCTTCTCAGAGATAAGCTGCCACCATTCCAACAAGCTTGTTTCCGATGCATTTTACTGTTTCAGCTTATTTCCTTATTGAATGGAAAACTAATTTTACTGTATCTCTGTTATTTTTTGTTAAGAACCTGTTAATAATCTGTAGTCATTTAGTTCTGCTCATAAAATCCATATCAGTTGTATCAGAGCGGTCTGCGCCTTGTTGTCTTAATGCATGTCACCAACGAGGTCGGAGTACAAAGAGTTGGGTCTCGAGCTTACTTCTCTTGAGGGAAAAATCTCTCGCACGCCCAAGCAACCTCTCATGGCAGGAGAAAATAAAGATGACGAGACAAGAGATCCTTTCAAACTGTTGATTGAGGAATCCCTCACGCAACAAAGGAACAAGATGATGGATAGTTTCACGCAAATCCTTCAACGACTACCAATAGGCGACGCATCTTCTTCGAGCGGAGGCACTGCCCCCTTCAAGGTACAAATAAACTTTGATATTCCTATATTTGAAGGTCAGATAGACGTAGATTTTGTAGACAAGTGGTTGAATCTACTAGAAGGGTATTTTTCTGTCCATAACTTTTCGAATATAGAAAAGATTACTTTTGCGCTCCTCAAAGCCGTTCCCCATGTCAAAGATTGGTGGGAAAATTTCTGTGAGCAAAAGGAAACATAGGAACCCTCATAAATTATAGTCATGACCACCTGGGAGTCCTTCAAGGATTCTATTAAGGAACAATACTACCCTATGAGAAGTTATGACGACTTGTATACCAAACGGACCACACTGCGGTAAGAGAGAGACCAAGCAGTGCCAAATTTCACAAAATATCTTCCATACCTTGCGCACCAAGTTGGGTATCAAAGATTCAGAGAGAGATCTAGTGCTCAATTATCGCACTGCTTTGCATAGATACATCCAGACTGACATGGAATTTCTGGACATCTCATCCTTGGGCACGGCCTATCGATATGTCGTCAAAATCGGGCAGAAGCTCAAACAAAAGACGCGACAATTTGGGCCTGGGAACCCTCACAACAAAATCCAGGAAAGGGTGGCCCCAACCCACAGAACAAAGGACAAAGTAAATATGGACAGTACTAGGAAAACCAGTCCAAGCCGCAAGCAAAGAAGGACACCAAAAAGACAAAGAAAGATACCGGGAAGTGGTGCGACTTCCATAAGAGCCCTTGGCATAACACTGCTAACTATCGCTTGAAGCAGTTGCTCATGGCTGAAGTGAAAGCCTCTGAATTAGATGCGGGTTCTTACTTTGAGCCAGAACTAGAAAGGGGAATATAGATAATTGATGTGGAACCTAGTGCCACCGTTTCTACCACCAAGCTCCAGCCTGGTGAACCAGATGAACCAGAAGAAGGAGAGCGCCTCTTCCATTCATAGATGTGGGTAAAAGGCACCCCTCTGCACTTCATCATTGATAGAGGTAGCCATAAGAACCTCATCTTAGCAGAGTTCATCAAGTAGCTAGCCTTTCCAACAATGATACACCCACAACCCTACACCATTGGATGGCTTCGCCAAGGAAGCGATCTCCACGTCAACCAACAGTGCCGACTGTCATATGCCATCAAGCCCTTCAAAGATGAGGTATTGTGTGATGTTGCTCCTCTCAAAGTTTGTGATGGTATTTTGGGCCAACCTTATTTATGGAAGCATCATGCTGTGTATGAGTCTAGGCCTCGTAGTGTTATTATTATGTTGAGCAGGAAATTGTACAGGATACCCGAGGTAGTCCCACCTAGTGCTATTTCCTTGATCTCTACTAAGAAATGTAGGAAGGTCATCTCTAAGATGAGGGAGTTTGTATTCTTCTTGATTCACTCTCAGAATAAGCGAAAGATCACAGCCACATCCAGGGTCTCTGCGACCGACCTCTCCACACAACAGAAGCAAGTAGATAAGGTCATGGAAGAATACTCATATATCTTCTCCTCACCTACCGGGGTACCTCTGCACTCCCAGGTCAACCACCCCATCGATATGACCCCCAATGCACCACTGCCCAATGGGCTAGTCTATCACTGCTCTCTGTTAGAGAATGAGGAGATCAAGCGACAGATCTAAGAACTTCTCCACAAGGGGCACATCCATCCCAACTCATCACCTTGCGAGAGCCCAATCATGATGGTATAGAATAAATATGAAACCTAATGACTCCGCATTGATTACCGGGCTCTGAATAAAATCACGGTCAGAAACTGGTACCCGATTTCCCGAATCGATGACCTCCTTGATCAACTCATGGGGCCAAATACTTTAGTAAGATTGATCTAAAGTCTGGCTACCACCAGATCTTGATAGAACAAACATATGTATGGAATACCGCCTTCAAGTCAAAGGAAGGCCTTTTTGAATGGTTGGTCATGCCCTTTGGTTTGACAAATGCTCCAACCACTTTCATGAGGATGATGGATGATATCCTGCGACCATTCACCAATAATTTTGTAGTGGTGTATTTGGATGACATTCTCATTTATAGCAAGACTTGGGCCGAACACTTGCAGCATATTCAGAAGGTTCTACACACCCCGCGACAACACAAGCTATACGCCAACTTGGAAAAATGCTCCTTCTACATGGACAGGGTCCATTACCTAGGCTACATCATTGACCAGAATGGAGTACATGTGGATCCAACCAAGATCTAATTCATCCGTGACTGGCCAAACCCAACCACACTCACTGAGCTTCAAAGCTTCTTGGCATTTCCAATTTCTACCGCAGGTTCATGTTGGGATTCTCCCATATTGCATGGGCCCTCAGCCAAATAACTAGGGGTAGTGGTAAGGTGAAATTTGCGTGGGGTCGGTCCCAACAACAAGCGTTTGATGATTTGAAGTAGCGCTTGTGATCAACCCCAGTACTTTCACTAGCATACCTACAACAACCCTTTGAGATCGAGACAGATGCTTCAGACTATGCTGTGGGTGCCGTTCTCATTCAACACGACCACCCCGTGGCCTATCATAGTGAGACACTATCAGATGCTGTTTGTAAGTACCCTACTTATGACAAAGAAATGTACTCCATTGTGAAAGCTTGTCGCCAGTGGAGACATTACATTCTTGGGAAGGAGATAGTCATCCACATTGATCATAAGCCAATGCAGTTCATGCAGACACAAGGAAAATTACAGAATGACCGCCATCAAAAGTGGTACACATACTTGCAACAATTCCACCTCAACATCAAGTATAAAACATGAAGCACCAATCGCATCGCTGATTGCCTCAGCATACCGCCAGTTGCGACACTCACCATGATTCTAGACTCTTGCGGACATGAGACTTATGGATGCCCCCAAATCTATGAGATAGACCCAGACTTCACCACCACCTACCAAATGTTGGGTGTAAATGCAATTGTCGATAATTTCCATCTTCAATATGGGTTGTTGTGTCTTCTGGGCCATATCTGTATTCCATCAAGCGAGCAAGTGAAGATGATTTGGGAATCCCACTATAGTCGGGTGGTAGGACACTTCAGTGTTGAAAATACAGTGGTGATGCTACATAAACATTTCTACTGGCCGAAACTTTGACATGAGGTTAGCAAGTATATTAGGTTCTGCATTGCCTGCGCTATTGCCAAACTAACCACTAAGAAACAAGGTTTGCACACCCCTCTTCCTACTCTTGACAGGCCATGGGAATCCATCTCAATGGACTAGATGTCGGGCCTCCCGTCCACCAAGCGGGGAAATGACTGTGTTTTTGTGGTTGTTGATCTCTTTTCTAAGATGGTGATTCTGGTTGCCTGCAAGAAGAACATCACAACAAAGGCCACTGCCAAGCTCTTCTTTGAAAGATTATGGGTACATTTTGGAATCCCACAAACCATTGTCTCAGATCGAGACAATAGATTTATCATCACATTCAGGTCGACACTGAGCAGTGAGCCTCTGGTCACTGTTGGACACCAAGCTCACCAAATCCACAACCTTCCATCCCCAGACAGATGGCCAAACCGAGGTCGTAAATCGAATGATTGTGAATATCCTTTGCATGTATAATTAAAATCACCCTCGTACATGGGATGAGAGCCTTCCCTATGTCCAACATAGCTACAACTGAGCAATGCATAGATCAACCGACCACAACCCCTTTCAAGTGGGATTGGGATTCCAACCATTGGGTCCCATAGATGTTGCACTTCCCCTTGTGGTCACCTCGACCAACTCATCTCCTGCTCCAACTAAAGCTGGAAAATCCACCTAGTTCATTGAGTGGATCCAACAAATCCGCTAACAGGTTCAGGATATCCTATAGAAGTCCAATCACAAGTACAACCAATGCCATGATCAACATCAGGTGCCACATAAGTTTTAGGTGGGCGAAAAAGTTTGGTTTCACTTGCAGAAAGAACGCCTTACATGACCCCATTGGAATCTTCTCCCAATATGTTATGGGCCATATGCCATCACCAAGGCCATGGGGGATAATGATTTTGAGCTCAACATTCCTCCTTTCCTTGGCCTACACCCAGTGTTCAATGTGGATCTCCCTTGCCCTTATTTCCCACCATTATTGGACACCTCAGAAGTACTAGAACAACTGACACCAACAAAGCTCAAACCCAACTGCATACAACATGCATCCAGTGATTATATTGTGTTCACACAGATCAAGGTCACTCGATAGCAAAGGATCCATCTTTATCGAGTCGTCAAAGCAGGGCAACTCCTGCACTAAGGCAAGTGGCTCACCCGGGGCTGAATTCAACAGAACTTTCCTCATCTGATGGGGGAACTCAATGCAATGGAGACCATTACTTCCTAAGTAGAGAGGATTGATCCAGGTAGATATCAGTGGCCACCCACCTTTTCCAACTGGCTCAAAACAATTTTCTAGCAATTTTGGTAATTTACTATTTTTAGCAGTTTTTCACTTCCGGAGCTGTTTTGAGGCCCTAAACGATGTTTTTTTGGGAGAATGGGGAGAAATATAGATATTCCTTCGTTATAGACCACAAAATGAATCTCCTCGACGATACCTTTCCAATGGGATATCATACGCCTAAAATGGAGATCGTATGCAAAATATATGACCTCGAGAAGTTGATGTACTAACTTACCCAAACGAGGCCCACATGACTTTTGGTGCTTCATCTCCTATGGTTAGGTTTTTGGGTGTCTAGGGTTTTTGGCATTCCTGTTTATTGTAAAAATGCCTTCATAGCCTCATTGTAATCATCTTCTTGTGAATGAGTGCAGCCGTCACATCTCTTCTTAGAGATAAGTCACCACCATTCCAACAAGCTTGTTTTCGCTGCATTTTACAGTTTCAACTTATTTACTTATTGAATAGAAAACCAATTTTACTGTATCTCTGTTATTTTGTGTTAAGCACCTGTTAATAATCTTTTTTCATTTCATTTTTCTCATAAAATCTGGATCATTCCTCAACTACCTAAAGAATATCATGGCCGATAAAATCGAAGAAAAATTGGAAGAATTCAATCGTCCATCCATCCGGTCCAAGGATCTTTTCCTTTTGGAAGCTGAAGATAGTCTCCTTTAATTCTTCGTGATTGAATTTTGCCATTGTATCTTTGTTTGTCTCTTCATTTACAAAGATCAGAAAAAACATAGCCATCTTAACTATTTCAACTATAGAAATTTAGGGGTTTCTTCTGAACATATTTTGAAAATGTGATTTTCCAATATTTGCTAGTCCTTCAAAAGACACGATCTTCCTTTGTGCATGGTCTTGTAGACTCCAAATAGTGTTTGCAATTTTCCTCCCTTTTGCATAGGCTTGAATTTTTTTTGTTTTTCCATCTCCACTTTCCAACCACAATGCCCTTCTCTTTAATCTCCAAGTAGATTCCATATCCTCTAGAATCTTTCTCTTACATTTCTCTAGATCAAGGAATTTTTCTTTTGAAACCTTGGAGGGAAACCCTTTGGCATTTGAAATAACAATATCCTGAATTTTTGTTTCAATATCCTTTATTTCCTGATCTTATTTCACTTTCTTCCCTCGAGCCCAATATTTTGTTGCCTTCTTAACATTTTTGAGATTCTCCACCAAGTGGTTGTCCACAGAGGACAAAGTCTGTGCATTGTAGGGTTTCCAATGGGATCTAACTAGTGTCTGGAATTCCTTTTCCTTCAACTAGGTTGAGTTGAATTTGAATGGGATAACTGGCTTTTGTAAGACACCTCCAATTTCCAAAATAATTGGCAAATGATCTGATTCCCCCCCACTTGCAACCCATTGCTTCAATTGAAGCTGGGTAGCAACTAATTTGCCCATAATCAGGAATCTGTCCAATCTTTTAGCAGTCCTGTCCTCCCAACCCTTTTGTTTCTCCAGGTAGGTAATAGTTTTAAAGGTTCAACATCTGAGAGGTGTATGGATTTTAACCAATGTACAAAAAAATCGGTCAAAGGGTCTGGCCTTGCTTTTGGGCCCCATGAATCTACTGCTCCCAAAGAGAAATTAAGGTATACTCAAATAATTAGATCTTCACTTCTTAGAAAGGATTTGCAGGCCAAAGTTTCCCAGAATTGAACTTTGTCCACATTTGGCCCATAAATATTTAGAACCGAGAACTCTCTTGCAAATTCTACCAAGAGAAAATTGAGGCCTAATCCAGACTCACACCCCCATGTTCCAATTAAATTGATTATTTTGGTGTTCCATCCAATAGCAAGGCCTCCCGACCTCCCCCTAGCATCTAACCCAACAAATCTCCAGAGGGGGAAAAGGGATTTGAGATATGAAGAGATTTTTCCTTCTTCCCCTAGGAGAAGAAGGATGTCTAGTTGGTATACCTCCACCAACCTTTGGAGGGCCAGTTTCTTTGAGGGGCTAGCCACCCCCCTACAATTGAAAGAGAGTAGTTTCATTTGGGAATCCATCCTAGGGTATACTGCGCTCTAAGTGACCCATAAATTGTTTGTTGTCTTCCAATTTCCAAATCCAATAAAGCCCTATTTTGGGCCTTGGAAAGGTAGGATTTCGTGCCTCTCCCTTTCCCCCTAGACAGAGGAAGGGGGTTCATTCTCATGCCATCTTTTTTGTTTTTACTATCTCCATTTGCAACCAAATGTCAGTTTCTTAGAAAGTAAGCGATTATGTATTCCTCAGAGTCCTTACTGTACGATGATTCTTTTGGTATCTTAATCAGGGATAGGGATGGGATATCTTCATTTAGGGAGCACTGAGCTAAGGGTGGACTAAGTGGGGAGAAAGACGGGCACATCTCCATCTCAGAGGAGAAAGACAATAGCTTCATGGGGTTGGTCCAGTTCATACCCAACATAGAAAAGGATGTGATCAATAAATTAACAGGAGGGGACAGAGAGGAACACGTACCCAAAAAAGGAGTTGGCCCCTAGTAGGATTCGCGGGAGAAATTTCTAAGATTAGGCACAATCTCCATATCTTGTTGAAGATGACTGTTTTTGTCGCTAATCTTGACTAAAGATAGCTCCATATTTCCTGTGCTGTCTTGAGGATATTTTGGATGGGCATTGGGTCCCTGTGAACTATCATATTTCATTTCCTCATATGACCTCCTGTCCACTGATTTTCTTGTCGGTATTTTTTTGGTTGTTGAAGAACACTGTCCACCTCTTTGTCCATGAAAAGGAAGAGTACAATTTTTTCTAGGTGACCATGTTTAGGACAATGCCTACATTTGAATGGAATTCCTTCATAATCCAAATTTTGTATGACTATCTTTTCCCCTATTTTAATCATCATTTCTTCTGCTAATGAAACCCTCATATCTACCATGACCAATATTCTTTCCATTGTCATCTCATCCCCTGTAATGAAGCTCATATTGACGTCCAGAAAAGTCCCGATGACATTTCCAATAACACAGAAACCCTCGAGGGTCCAAAGTTCAAGAAGAAAAGCAGGGAGTCTTACCCATAACAGAGCCACATCCATTCTGTCCATGTATGGGTCAAAAAGGGGATTCCATTTTTTAAGCAATAACGACCATGAATCCACTGCCTAGGAAGAGTTTAGAACCCATGTGACATCCTCCACTGATATAAATTTGAATAATATCCATGCTTTTGCTGGGATTTTTACACTAGGTGGACTACTGAGCTTTTTTGACCAATAATTTGCGACCCAGTCTTTTATGATTTTTGCCTTGAAGCATCGTCCACGGGCCTTCCATACTATTGCTAGGTCAAAAATCTCAATCACTTGTGCCATTGTGATATCCCTTCCAACATCAATCTGAATAGATCTCCCTGAAGATTTTACACACTTTGATTTCTTTTTCTTGGTGGTTGAAGGTCCTGATTTAGCTTTGAAGTCAGACTATCGAGAGGGAGGGGCTAGGGTTTTCCCTTCCATAGGCGCATCCACCTGCATGCAGGGGGGGTTTGACCAAAATTCCCTCCAGTGGAAGGAGCTGGGGTTGAAACCACCATGGCTTGAGAACATAAAATACGTTGACCCGAAAGAGAGCCACCAATACGACCTCTCACCTATGGATGAATGTTGGATGCTTCAAGTTCCTTAAGAAAACCATCAAACAAGGTTGTGTCTACCTGACCGTCGACCTATTGAGCTGGAAAATCCCCAAACTTCAACAGATAAGGGAGTGAATACAGGCCGTCAAGAAATGCGTTTTCTGAGTGTGCTTGATCACAAGTATTTCACAGACAATCTAAATAGACAATATTCGGGGTTCCAAACCCCTCTTCTAACCCTATATCCTTACCGAAACCCATAGCAGTAGAAGACGACAACAATGGTGCGTAAGTAGGGTTTGGTAAATTTGACGGTATAATCAACGACAGATGTGACGAGATATTTTCCATATAAAAATTAATAAAGGTGTTAATAAAATAACATATGTTATGTTATATATATATATATATATATATATTTTCAGTTTGTAGGCGAAAATGCCATTTAAAAAAAAAAT
>JASDQU010101436.1:190806-214119 GCA_032191745.1 Picea mariana | reverse complement strand
CATGCAATTCATCAGATAATAACATTATATATATATATATAAATACATGCAATTCATCAGATAATAACATTATATTAAAATATATATATTTTGAATCCATAAAAATAGACCGATAGATGCAGGCAATTTCATCAAAGATGATTCTGTGTAAACTATTTAAAAATATTGTAAAAATGAAACATAATGACAAATGATTTGGAAATGATGAATTTAATTAATTGGTTTATGCAATCCCAACCACCACCATGTTTTTTAAGACAAAATAAAATTTGATATAAAGTCATTATATAACATGGACATATGATACTTTCCCTCCCAAAAATTTTAATTTTACATAATGTGCTTGCATCCTATGACATTAGTGTTCTATGTAAATTCTACAATTATTAATATTTATTCTCATATTTTTTGTAATCATGTAATCAAAATCATTTTATTAACACATATGTCTTATCAAATAACTAATATACAACTATCATTTGTTCTCCACAATTAATCTTAAGAGATCTTTAAATAAGTGATGCTTTCCATATTCCCTTTGTGAGCCTATTTGATATTATAGTGCCCTTTGCATCATTAATAATCCATAAAACATAAAATTTAAGGGGAAATACATTATTTTTCACATGTGGGCCATATTAGGCCCTAATACAATCCCTAGTGTGCAAGGCTTGTAATGCCTAAGGTTCATTATTAATATATAAAAATATAAAAAATATTAAGCAAACTCAATAAATAAAATAAACAAAAGTTCATGTGTAGAAGTTATAGAGAGCTTAGTCCCCATTTTTGACGTAATGATTGTGACATGCAACCAACCGTTTTATAAAACTAATGTCGAATTGAGAAATGCATTTACATTAGTTCCATTGAAAATCCAAAAATACAATTACTCAATCATCTTTTTCTTACGTCCCAAGGGGATTTCTAAAGGTAGACCCAATGCAAGGTGTTTTTGATGAGTTGTTGGTGGTCTACGAAAGTTATAGTTTATTAATAACTCGTAACCAGGAGATAAAATACATATTGCATGCACACCAACAAATCTGGATGCCTTCCTTTTTATAAAGAACTCTTTGGCATTGGAGTGTTCCTCAAAGAAACAATTTGCACTAAATAATGAGGCCTTGCAACTATTTATTGATCGACGTGGATCTAGAATGCTAAAAAAATCAATAGTCTCAAACGAAGATGAAAATGACTCCATTGCATAGATCTCGACGAGATCTTTCCAACATAATTTAGACGGACTCAAATGGACGTCGTATGAGAAAGATATGGTCGTTTGAAGTTTTGGAAAAAATAGGCAAAAAGGGAAAAATGATGTGCCACGTGGCATCATTGGAAGGATGACACGTGGCACTGTATGGATGCCACATGAAATCATTGTACATACGAAACATGGACTGTACAGATGGGCACGTGGAAGGTTGACATGTGGCATGTATGGTGCTGATGTGGAAGGTACGATAGTGACATGGCACATTGACAGGGCATGTGACAGGGGGTGTACGGTGGTCGTGATGTAGACCAATAAAAAATAGCACATGGCACCCTCCAATTGACCAATATTGGCTTAAGGAGCATCAAAATTTGTTGGGGCCGAAAAGAATTGAACCTCCAACTTATATGGCAATGACCAATGACTTTAACCACACGCTCGAACTAATCAAGATATCGTGTCACTTGTAAAGCATGATGAAATTTATTATATTTAAGTTGTTTTTAATGAAATATGTCAAAGGGGGGCGAGGTCCATGGATTCGACCCCATGACCTCTGCCCCAAAAAACCAACGGTTTGACCAATGTGCCAACGGATCATATTTGTTAATCCCTCCAAACAAACATGTATGTAAGTTTGTAACACGCCAACCCAAAATATAGTGGGTCAGGTGGGATTTGACTCCCCGACCTCCGCTATATAAAAAAACGCCTTTTCCATTGCACCACACAAGGATCGCATGACAAGAACTTGGAGTGAGTTCATTTTGACATCGATTTACGTGCAAAGAACTCGAAGCGAGTTCATTTTGGCATCATTTTACTTTGGTTTTGATGTTGTATTTGTGCCATTGGGCCTTTTGAGAAACATATAGAGTGTTTATAGTCAAAAGTTTCAGTTTTTTGAGGTGGAGCTGATTTTGACAGTCACATCTAAGTTTGAGTAGCATATTATAAGGGCATCACAAAAACACAAGTTAGAGTTATTATTGTATCAAGCATTTTGAGCATTAATCGAACGGTCTCTCGTTTGGAAGCAGATCGAGAGACATAGACTAAGATGGGAAAACTCCGTTATCAACTTGTGTAATATGCCTTATTATTGTTGTTTCTATTTTTCTCAATTTCAACATCTTTTATTTCCGCAAGTTAGTTATCAGTTAATTAGATTTTGGATAAGTAAGTGCATTAACATGATATTTGCAAATAGTCAAAGACGGTCAACCTTCCCGAATCTGGTCAGATGTTAATGTATGATTAAGAACTAATTTGACATCTAAGGATTTTTGGATCATTTATGAACCGTGTGATGTTCCCATGAGTTTGTGGATGACTGTCAATATATAACATGTTTTTCCTATTAAAGTTTCCAGAAGGATAACCATTCATGCACATATTATACATGGAAATGCTATGTTTGTATTTTACAATATTCAAGTAATCAGACTGACTATAAAGAGGACCAAAAAATGACATAACTACCATTGATTTTTTGGAAGGAACAAATACATGTGAACGGATAAACAACCCAATATTTACAACATCTATTTTAGACTTGGAAATCATATAACTATTCCCACAAAAAGAGAATTCGGTTCCAACATCGGGCACATGCATGGACGATGACCAAACACCATACAAATCTCGGTTGTAATTGGTTTGGTATTTACTTTGTAGATGGATAGGAAGAGGGAAGTCATCACTACCTTCCAACAATTGAACAAACTTTGGTGTGTACTTGGACATTTTTTCTCTTAGCTCATACAACTTTTTTGATCTCCTAGTAGTGATGTTTTGGGTAGTATTGATATCATACTTTGGATCACTATAAGAACTCTCCATTGACTCAATAGAAGGAGACAAGTTGGACAATTTAAAAGGAAACATAGTTGATCTGATTTCCAAATTTTCAAAAAAGGAGTACATGGAAGTGTTCCTACGTGTCTTTTCTATATCACCAATTGGATTCTTGACCATAGTGGGAGGTATTAGACCATCAAATTTGGATAGTCGATCAATAATATAATGAGACAATGTGACATGCCGAGGGTTATTCTTCAACCCTTTACATTTGAAACAACCACATACCACTGTTGTGCCATAAAAGAGATCCAATTCATGGTGTAATATCGTTGACCTAGGCTGCATGTTACTGGAAGATGGCATGTTACAATTGGTAGGATAAAGCAACTGTTCATTTTCATCAAACATTTGCTTGCAGTATCTTTCTCTTGATAAGATCTTGCGACATTTTTACACTGGTGGAATATCTTTCCGATCCGAACTCGATCCTAATTTATGATCCTACAAAATTCAATAAACAATTATTCAAATGCACGTGTATAAATCACATAAATTCAATAAGATAAATGAATTATAAATAAAATCTAGACTTACTTCAAACTATGTGGGAGAAGTTGACAAACTTGTAACCATATGGAATGAGTTGGAATTTGAAGTATTGGCCATTTGGTATTATAACCTTATTTTTTCTGCATTTGAGCGAAAACAATCGTCAATACGTGCATGAATCCGATATTAAAATTTATAGGTGCTTTTATGTATTTTAGAACGCATCGATGTCTACATATATCTAGAATGCACCGATGCAACAAACTACACAACACACTAAATCATTACATCCGTTAAAACCTATGTAAGTGAAAACATCCATAAATTTTAATAGCAGAGGTTTACATTTCTTTTTTGTCGATAAAATTGCTATCGATGTATTTTTTACTATATACGCATCGGGGCACACTATTCAGTAAGGCACATTGATTTGACAACAAACTTAATTTCTAAAATATATAGTTTAATAAGTGTTTTACATACTCATTGAAAAAGCATAGCGAAAAAAGAGAAGGAATTTTATTTTTCAAAACGTGTTTGTTTATAAATGAAAAAACTATTCATTACTTCGTTTTTTTGGCATAATTTAGCGGGAAGATTTTTGGAAGAGAGATTTACCACGAAAGACTTTGGAGTGGGTGGATTTTTTTGAAGAGCCAAAATTGGAAGGGATCCGTAGGGCACATGCAAATCTATAGATAAGAAATTTTAGGTATGTTATTTCATTCTATTGATCAATTCAATCTTCCCCTATTAGATTCAAACTATTTTCAATGCATATTAAAAAAAATACAAGGGTTTCATAGTTACCATTGATATTGGAAGCTGTAGCTTTCTTGTTGTTTTTTCTTGTTCCCCTCTTTTTTTAAGAAATGTATTTTTATATGGTTTATTTTTATAAGCAATAAATTTTTTTAGGGTTTATTTTTTAGGCAATAGATTTTTATAGGGTTTATTTAGTTGCATATGGGGAGTTTGGTATCTGTTGCAATGTTACCACTCATTGCATCAGATCTCAAACCTTTCCAACTCTATTGTTGTCAATTTTTTTTTTAAATTTTTTCCGCGGTACGCGGTGCACACTATACAGGAAAAACACCTTGGTGCACATTGTATAGGAACATCACCCTGGTTCTCACTATATAGACAAGCACACCGGGGCACACATATCTATGTAAAACAATGAGTGGTAAAAAATAAATAAATATTTATTTCGTATCATATGCGTATGGGTTAGTGGTGCACAATGACTAATAGTAGATACTAGTGTGAGTATTTTTTTGACGCCATTCTGTTTAATGAAGCACACCGAAATAATAGATTGTATAAATATTTCATAATTTCTATTTATGATGGTTCTTGTTTTTTTTTATACAATATGGCTGATAGAAGTTCACATAAAACATCTTATTACAACGAGCATGATGATAGCTCATCCCAAGAAAAGAAGTAGGCAAGTTCTTTAAATTTTATTAAAAAGTTAATATATAATTTGAAATATTTGTAAGTTTAAATCAATGATGTGTATTGGTTAATGTGCTTCATGCATAGAAAAAAATTGAAGAAACTCGATAAGAATGTTCGCAATCTGAGTGCAAAATATCGTAAAAGATTTATGGAAATGTTGCAAAGAGAGAAAACCTGTGGATCGAAAGGTAATCAACATTAAACTTTTCTTTGACTTTTACTAAAAACGGTTTTCTTAACATTAATTGCTAACAAGTTTTAAACACTTGATTTCACTTTTTTTTAATGTTATGCAACGATCGATAGCAAGGTAATGGAATCTTGTCCTAAGAGGACAAAAATTGAAGGATATTGTAAATGATGATGACAACTAGGTCATTAGTTCATCTGGAGTGGTGCTTTAAGTTAATGAGAAGGGAAAAATGTTTTAGATATCTTTGAGGGATATAGTGGAAAGAATGTATGGACGTCATTTCCACTTACAATACAAAAATCAATCCAGTGACTCGAATAATTAGGTTATATGTATACTACAAGAATCGTTTCTAGAGCCATGGTCAATGAGACCCGTGAGACTTGCAATAGAAAAAACTTACAATAACAAAAAAGAGTCATATAAAGGGTATTATTACTAAACATTTTTTTCTATAATATGTTCCAATAATTACCAAATTAATTTGTTTTACTATATTTACTTTCATGTCCATTTAAGAAAACATTATTGTGCTTTTTCATTTTTTAGGAAGATTTTGGAAATTCCAAGCGACAAACGAGGGGAAATCAAATATATGTCGATATGGATGTCCAAAAGAGTGTACAAGGAGGTGGTAAAAGAAATGAACATAATTGCATCACAAGAGGATGCATCCCAACAACAACGTGCATCAAAGGTATGTGATCACTCATTTATTCTTTTATGCACATCAGATTTATTTATCATATTACATACTCATTTTCAATTTTTTTGTTGCAGAAAAGAAAACAAAATGGAACCAAATCAACACATAAGATACGACAACAGGGAAAAAAAGAGTTGATCGCAAAGTTTGTGAGTACTTACGTTTTCAACGTTACTTAAGTTTTCATATTTGTTGTGATCTTTATATTTGAATAATTAATTTACATTGATCCATGAATGTCTACTAATAGGTGCCAACAAATAATTGATCAACTTTGGGTTAACTAAGGATTGTGATTATATGTTGAAGTATTAACTTCCCTTGTTTTATAATTAATGGAACAATAAGAAACATTTATATTAATTATATCGACTATGCTTTGTCATGGCATATTAAACATGCAAGAAACAAATATGGAGAGGAGTCAACAAAAAGTCTTGTGATAACCATCATGAGGCAAGGTTTCGAAATGATGTGTATGGTTTATGAATCAATCACTGCCATGGTACGCTTTTTGATTTACACAATCATATATATTTTACTATATTATAAAATTAGATTTACTTATTACGCTTTATTTCTATGTTTGTAGATGGAATAAGAGAACTTGGAACGTCAACGTGAAGTCTAGCAAGAAAACATCCGTTTAGATAACCAAAGTACAATATCACCTACAACTGTTCAAGAAATGAGGGATGCACACAACTAGAGCAATGAAAACAGTTCAAGTGATGAATGAAAATCAATATAATTGAATGTTACTGGAAGTTGTATGCAATTTTCTGATATCGGTCTGTAAAAATCAGGGACATTTTTGCTTAATGTAGTGGACACAATGTCCCAATTGCATGAGGACATGTTACTAATCATTGTAACAATTACATATTGGTTCCATTTTTATTATTGTGGACCTTTACGTTGTCCCATTTTGTATGACCATGGGTCTCTTATTCATATATAATAAAATGAGTTTGTTATTTTATTGCATTGTCAAATGTTGAAAAATGTTGCATTGTTGATTAATAAATATGTGAATGATTTACGTTGTTGCAAATAACTGATTAAGTAATTGAATGATTTACCTTGTTGCAAATAACAGAGATGTAATCTCTTGGATACGTCATTAATGTTTTCATTGTATCAAAATGCAATAACAAAAATATAAAAAACAATATGATTATAAAAAATATTTGTAAAAAACACAACTAATTAAAATATATACATATCGGTGCATTCCGATGAACTCACGAAATGGTGCCTAAAATAATATAGACATCGATGCTTTTTAAGGGGTTACTCACACCGATGCATATTAAGAATACTAAAGCACTAGTACATATTAATTATATGGAATCATTAGTGCATAAAATGTGCGATAATATATATCTTTTTGAAATTATACAGTGGACATGTGATGAATATGCATCGGTTATTTAAATATAATAACAACATTGGTGCTTTAAAAAACTTAAACGCACCGGTGCATTTAATAATACAAGCGCCCCGAGGCATTATACTTAGTATATGCACCGAAACCTATGAATTATACAAGCACCAGAACAAACATAAAATACAAGTGCACCGGAGTTGCACTTGTATTTTGTGTATGACAACAATAACTTGGATGAAGTGACTTCATACAAATATATTGGAATCGATCTTCATCACAAGATTAACTGGAACTATAACATTGATAAAAGGATAAATGGAGGGTGGAAATCATATTCTGAACTTGAAAACAACTGTAAATTAGACCTTTGGCTATGGGATAAGAAGAAACTCCTCTTTTAGACTCTCATCACTCCTATTATCTTATATAGTTGGGAAGTTTGGGGTTGAAATATCTATAGAGAATCATGGAGAAAGATAGAGTAAATCCAAAAGTGTTTATAAATTATAATCTCAAAATACAAAGGTAATACACCCTATCCTATCCTCCTCATAGAAGCGAGCCCATCCCCCATTGAGGGAACTGATGACTAGATACCTAATGCACAATAATAAGTTAAACAACATGGAAGACAAGAGGCTTCCTAAGATTTCTTCAATCTCTAGTCAAAATTGTAACACCCATCTAAGTTAACTCCAAGATATGTCCCTTTATTTTTCTTTATTTTAATAATAAGGATTAACTTAAGTCATAATTTTCTTTATAATCAAATAATTTGATTTAATTTATTTAACAAAATCCAAAACATACCGACACATGTTGTGCTCAAGTGAAATAAAAACGTTCCATATCATCACTAACAGCCACTCATGGGTAATAGGGGATAGATTCATTAAGTAGACATACAATTCAATGAAGTTATGATAATTTAATGTTTCATAATGTAAACAAGTGCTACATGGCAACTTAGTCCCTGCCAAGTAGATTTGGAAATGGAGATGATAGTTGGAACCTTATAATTATTGATGATGATGATTATTGGAAGATGGGGAGAGACGAGGAATATTGTTAAAAGATAAAAAATTAACAATATGGTAAGTAAAGGGAAATTATAATAGATCTTTAACACTAAGCAAATGAAAGTTGAAATATGTAAAATTAAATGAGAATTAAAAAAAAAAATTAAATATTAAAAAGTTATGTTCAATTGTTTTTTAAAAATGAAATGATAATTTTTTTTTTTTTTAAATATTAAAACCTATGTTGAAATTTCATTGAATACCAATTTAAGATATAACTTATATCTTAATTTACAATTATTGAAAAATAATCTACCCAGAAATACATGGCAGGAATAAAGTAATTAATATGAAATAGAATCTTCCCATAAAGTAATATGAAACGTAACATGTGAAGAAGATATCTGATAATATAATCTCGTGTAAATCGCGGTTTAAGGCGTTTTAATGGGAGATGTCCTTGAGGTTTTCACTTATTAATGCCAATCTTTTCGAAACTGTGTGGTGAGTTGTCACTAATCAAAACATAATTAATGTGCATTGGGAAGGGCGCGAAGGTGGCATGGATGGAAGGGAGTGATAAATGCTTCGAAACTTTTTGTGAACCCGGGTAGAGTGAATCTTGTGAGTTCGAGGAGTCCGGGGTGGAATTGTAGATCACAAATGTTTTGGGTGCAAGATGTATATGATGAAACACAGGGAATGAAAGGTCGATAACGCCAACCCGAGAAACTGCAGCCATAAAATTGGCTAAGTATGTAAATCATGGTTTAATGCGTGTTAATGGGAGATGTCCTTGAGGTTTTCACTTATTAATGCCAATTTTTTCGAACCTGTGTGTTGAGTTGTCACTAGTAAAAGAATAATTAATGTGCATTGGGAAGGGCACGAAGGTGGCAGGGATGGAAGGGAGCGATAGATGCTTTGAAACTTTTGTGAACCTGGGTAGAGTGAATCTTGTGAGTTCGAGGAGTCTGGGGTGGAATTGTAGATAAAATAAGTTTTGGATTCAAGATGTATATCACAGAACAAGGGGCATGAGAGTTAGATAGCGCCAACCTCAGAAACCGCGGCCATAAAATTGGCTAAGTATGGAAAGGAATGGTGGTCGATTAGACTCGTAATGTGAGGATATAGATGGATATGAGGATCTTTCAGTCCGCCAACACGGGAACCCGTGATCATAAAAATGCAACTAAGTATAGAACCAGAAAGGGATAATAGAGTGGAAGAAGAAAAGGGAAAAATGGGTAAGTATCTCACACAACAAAATATACTGTTCGTTTATTAATGCCAATCTTTTTGAACCTTTGTGGTGTGTTGTCACTAGTAAAAGCATAGTAAAATCATTGGGAAAGGCGTGAATGTGGCGGGGATGGAAGGGAGAGATAAATGGTTTGAAACTTTTGTGAACCCGGGTATAGTGAAGCTTGCGAGTTCGAGGAGTCTGGGGTTGAATTGTATATCACAAAAGTTTTGGGTGCAAGATGTATATCACAAAACATAGGGCATAAGAGTTCGATAGAACTAACTTGGGACCCCGCGGTCAGATAATTGGCTAAGTATTGAAAGGGAAAACGATCGGTTGGTCTCATGATGTGACACTATAGATGGAGATGAGGATCTGTCAGTCCTCCAACCTGAGAACCCGCGATCATAGAAATGCAACTAAGTATAGAACCAGAAAGGGATAATAGAGGGGAAGAAGACAAGGGAAAAATGAGTAAGTATAGAGGAGGGAAAAGAAAGGGAGAAAAGAAAATTTAGTCTCAACTATGTAATATACTTGGAGCTCGACAAAGTCAGGTTCAAGTTTAAAGAGAATTTGTTTATATTTATTTGAATAACATTCATATTAATTTATCTTAATAGATTATTTGTGGTCCAAATGTAAACCATGTTCCAATTTGAAGGGTGTTTTTGGCTCGCAAATTTTGCTCAAACCCATAAGCAATAGACAAAAAAATATACGACTTAACATTTTTATATGCAAGCATATTCTCAAATATAATAATTTGCAATATATGCACAATATTAAATAGGAACATGACGCCAACACTTGAGTTGCCATGTTGAAATAGAGTCATTCATTGAATCTATTTCCGGGGCTCCGAAGAATGAAAGCAGGATGGGCCTACCTATAACATTCCCAAAAATAAATTATTGTTAAAGTTTGAAATTTCATAGGAAATTATTTTTGTTTTTGGCAAATTCGAAATTGGAATTTTTTTTCCATTTATCGCAATTTCGAATTTCGAATTTAGTTAATTGTAATTAATGATTATGACTGTTGGGCAACGATCTGATTTGACCCAACTAACTACTTGACTATGACACTTGTATGGAACAAAATATTTTATATTTATTACTGATGGACAAATGGAACAGCCAGGTTAAAATCAACTTACCATGACTCCATGAGTGGGGAACATGTTGTAACTACCTCAATGTTGATTATTACAAGTGGAAAATTAGGAGTTTGGCCATTGGAAGCTCCTGAAAATCAGGGATTTGGAAAGCTGCGAAAATTCCCAAGGGGAAAAAGACCTAGGCACTTTTGCTTTTGGATATATAGCATATGGGAGGAGGCAGGACGCTGCCTAGTATGCTGGGGAAAATTATGGATCTCTTGTTGTTATGAACACTGAATTTTGAGTGTGAGGCAAGGAGAATTTGCTAATATTCAAGGACTGTTGCTGAGGAGGAGTTATGGAATTCGCCCTCATGGACTCATGGTCAGGCTAGGGGGTGGACGGAACAAGTAAAATTGGTTGTTCTGTCCTAAGGTTGGGAGGAACTTGGCTGTTCCATTTGTTGTTCAGTAATTGTTCATATATGTTTACTTACTCCTTCTCTGGTTAAATGTTATGCAAAGTTTTGATGTGTATTGTGCATTTGTTACTCTGTATGTGTTGCATTGTTTGAAATTAAATTCTGTTGAAATGAGTTAACTGTAGAATAATTCTCTACAGTATTAATTGTAGACCTTAGTATAACCTTCTGTACCTTTGGCTGGAAATGAATTTCAAACATGGTTAGATTAGAAGAGATATATGTTCCAACTAGAAGGTCATTTCACTGCTGTACTAGACTTTCCTACTAGCAGGTGAGTCCTATACAACTAGATATTCAATCTTATAGAAATTACAGATTGTGCAACTACTAAAACAACTTGAAAATAAATCTGGGAATTAATCTTGTATGTGTATAGACAACCATATCTCTATCGGCTATCCCGTTAACTTTGAGTAGATTGTTCTATAGAATTATACTGCTGGAATGAGATAATAAATAGAAGAATTCCTTATAGTTTCATTGTACTTACTATATAAATTTAATTATGGAAGTAAGCATTTATGATACATATATTGTTGCTACAGATTTAATACACGGGATATATAAACAATGAGGAAATCGGTCTGTACAAACTTACTGCAATTTAGAACGATGAACTGTAATAGACAATGATTATACTTATACATATATGGATATAATACTATAGTTAATATAAATGACAACAATTAGTTATGCATAAGGGTCTGTGTAACGAATGAAGGGTCAAATGAATATATAGAAAAAGAAAATAAACCCAACTTGGAGAATTTTTCCGTTTTGCAGGATTTCAGAGATGTGTTTGTGGATGAGATACCTGAACTACCCCCACGGAGGGAGATAGAATTTTCTATCGACCTTCTACCTGGTTCAGCCCCTATCTCTAAAGAACCTTACCGAATGAGTTTGCTGGAATTAACATAACTAAAAATTCAACTACAGGAATTATTGGACAAAGAATATATCAGACTGAGTGTTTCACCATGGGGAGCACCAGTCCTCTTTGTGAAAAAGAAAGACGAAACTCTGAGATTATGCATCAATTACAGATAATTAAAAAAAATGACTATTAAGAACAAGTACCCCTTACCTAGGATAAATGATCTGTTCGATCAAGTAGGTGGGGCAAAGATTTTCTCAAAATTGGATTTACGATCTGGTTATCACCAGGTTAGGATAAAGGATGAGGACATAAGTAAAACAACATTTCGAACGAGATATGGACATTACGAATTTGTTGTTATACCTTTTGGACTCACTAATGCACCAACCATGTTTATGTGTTTAATGAACAACATTTTCAGTCAGTACTTGGACAAGTTTGTATTGGTATTTATTGATGATATTCTAGTATATTCTAAAACAGAAGAAGAATACGAAGAACACTTAAGGATAGTTCTGCAAACTTTAAGGAAGCACAAACTATATGCTAAATTCGATAAGTGTGACTTTTATTAGAAGGAAATACAATACCTAGGACATGTAATATCTACAGAAGGCATCGCAGTTGATCCTGAGAAAATAAGAGCTATCATGGAATGGCCGATTCCTAAGGACGTAGTAGACATCCAGTTGTTCATGGGAATCATCGGATATTACCGCAGATTTATAGAGGGATTTTCCAAAATTGCATACCCTATAACATTGTTACAAAAGAAGGGAACCAAGTTCAACTGGTCACATAAATGCCAAGACAGTTTCAATAAGTTAAAATAATTGTTAACGACAACACCCATTTTAAAGGTAGCAGATCCGGAAAAAGACTTCACCGTCTGTGTAGATGCGAGTAAAGGAGGACTGGGTGGTGTCCTAACTCAAGAAGGACACATTATTTGTTACGAATCCCAAAAGCCAAAGGAGCACGAATGAAACTATGTCACTCATGACTTAGAGTTGGCAGCTGTAATACATGCCTTACAAATGTGGCGACACTACATCATGGGCATAAAAATTCTATTACTGACGGATAATAGCGGTGTGAAATTTTTGTTTAGTCAGCCAGACCTTAATGCAAGGCAAGCAAGATGGCTAGCCTTCTTGAGAAAATTTTACTTTGAGGTAAGACATACCAAGGGTAAGGAAAACAAGGTAGCCTATGCTTTAAGCAGAAGAATGCATGGGTTGTTCGAAATAAACATCAACATGGCATAAATAGACCTTGAGCAGAGGATAAAGGCTGCAGGTAATAACGACAAAAATTACACTAAGACAGTGGAAGAATTACAAAACACTACAGAAATTTCAGACAAAACAGACTTGAGTTTGGACAAGAATGGTTTACTACGGTTTAAAAACAGGATATACATACCAGATTCGACAGAGTTAAAGTTAATAGTTTTGGATGAAGTACATAAGAAACCATATTCTGGTCATCCAGGATACCAGAAAACGATAACAACACTAAGAAAGTTATTTTATTGGCCTAATATTAAGGGCGAAACAACATAATACTTAGCTAAGTGTCAAGATTGTCAGCAGGTAAAATCCGAACACCAACATCCAGCCGGTCTGTTGCAGCCCTTACCCATGCCAGAATGGAAATGGGAGACTATATCACTGGACTTTAATACAGGTTTGCCTAGAACTCAAAAACAAAATGATTCAATTATGGTGGTAATCGATAAACTAAGTAAGTCTGCACACTTTATTTCTGTAAAATATACTTTTAAAGCCATTAACATCACTGAAATATTCATGAAAGAAATTTTTAGACTGCATGGTATTCCTAAAATGGTGATTTCAGATAGAGACGTAAAATTTACATTTGCTTTTTGGAAAGAATTGCTTGCAGGGTTAAATACTAACTTGAATTTCAGCACGAGTTATCATCCACAAATGGATGGGAAGACTGAACGAATGAATCAAATTGTAGAAGATATGCTACGCATGTACGTAAGAACAAAACCAAGCAAGTGGGAAGACTACCTGCACTTAGTGGAATCTGCATACAACAATGGGTACCAAGCTTCGGCTAAGATGAGCCCTTTCGAAGTATTGTACGGCAAGAAGTGTAAGACTCCGATTAGCTGAGATAACCCAGTTGATAGACTCATGGTAGGACCAGAGATGCTTCAGGAAATGGAGAACACAGTAAGGAAAGTACAATATAACTTAAAAGAGGCACAGGACATGCAAAAAAGTTACATGGACCAGAAAAGAAGGCACCTGAAATTTCAAGTGGGAGACCACGTCTATTTAAAAGTCAAAGCTCGAAAAAGTTCACTAAATCTAGGAAACTGTGCCAAGTTGGAACCCAGGTTTTGAGGCCCTTTCGATATCTTAGCTCGAATTGGACCCGTAGCATACCAACTTGCAGTTCCTGCCAATCTAAAAATTCATAATGTATTTCATGTTTCTTTGTTAAAGAATTATGTTCATGAACCTACTCATATGATCGATTGAAACTTGGTGCAGGTGGAACCAGAAGGCGTGTTCCAAGAGGAACCTCTGCGCATTCTGGACAAGAGAGAAATAACACTTCAGAATCAAGCTGTCGTCCAGGTAAAAGTGCAATGGAAGAAATTTAGCCCTGAGGAGGCCACTTGGGAGTTGGAGGGAGATTTGCAGAAATCTCATCCAATCCCATTCCAAGGAAGGACCGAACACCGAGGACATTGTTTTATTGACAGGGGAAAGGATGTAACATCCCCAAAAATAAATTATTGTTAAAGTCTGAAATTTCATAGGAAATTAATTCCATTTTTGGCAAATTCAAAATTAGAATTTTTTTGCCATTTATGGCAATTCTGAATTTTGAATTTAGTTAATTGTAATTAATGATTATGACTGTTGGGCAGAGATCTAATTTGACCCAACTAACTACTTGACTATGACACTGGTATGGAACAAAATATTTTATATTTATTACTGATGGACAAATGGAACAACCAGGTTAAAATCAACTGACCATGACTCCATGAATGGGGAACATGTTGGAACTACCTCAGGGCTGATTATTACAAGTGGAAAATCAAGAATTTGGCCATTGGCAGCCCCTGAAAATCAGGGATTTGGAAAGCTGCGAAAATTCCCAAGGGAAAAAGACCTAGGCACTTTTGCTTTTGGATATATAGCATATGGGAGGAGGCAGGATGCTACCTATTATGTTGGGAAAAATTATGGATCTCTTACTATTATGAACACTGAATTCTGAGTGTGAGACAAGGAGAACTTGCTGAGATTTAAGGACTGCTGCTGAGGAGGAGTTCTGGAATTCTCCCTCATGGACTCATGGTCAGGCTAAGGGGTGGACGGGACAAGTAAAATTGGTTGTTCTGTCTTAAGGTTGGGAGGAACTTGGCTGTTCCATTTGTTGTTCAATAACCGTTCATATATGTTTACTTACTCCTTCTCTGGTTAAATGTTATGCAAACTTTTGATGTGTAGTGTGCATTTGTTACTTTGTATGCATTGCACTGTTTGAAATTAAATTCTGTTGAAATGAGTTAACTGTAGAACAATTCTCTACAATATTAACTATAGACCTTAGTATAACCTTCTGTAACTTTGGCTGGAAATGAATTTCAAAAATGGTTAGATTGGAAGAGATATCTGTGCCAACTAGAAGTTCATTTCACTACTGTACTAAACTTTCCTACTAGTAGGTGACTCCTATACAACTAGATATTCAGTCTTATAGAAATTACAGATTGTGTAACTACTAAAGAAACTTGAAAATAAATTTGGGAATTAATCTTATACGTGTATAGACAACCATATCTCTATCAGCCATCCCATTAACTCTGAGTAGATTGTTCTATAGAATTATACTGCTGGAGTGAGATAATAAATAGAAGAATTCCTTATAGTTTCATTGTACTTACTATATAAAGTTAATTCTGGAAGTAAGCATTTATGCTACAGATATTGTTGCTACATATTTAATACACAGGATATATAAACAATGAGGAAATCGGTCTGTACAAACTTACTACCATTTAGAACGATGAAATGTAATAGACAACAATTATACTTATACATATATAGATATAATACTATAGTTAATATAAATGACAACAATTGGTTATGCATAAGGGTCTGTGTAACGAATGAAGGGTCAAATGAATATATATATATATATATATATATATATATATATATATATAGCTGACCTTGCAAGGTCCCAGACCCGTTTCAGAATTTTATTTCCCTTTTAAATAGTCAATGACTACCTAAAGAAATGAACAGTTCGATAGCATAAAGTGCATAACCAGAAAGGAATTCTTTCATAATAGTATTTCTAATACCACATCTTAATGACAAAGAATAGAATATCTAAATCACTCTATGCGTGGATTAAATCATTATCAACTTTGATTACTTTGCAGATACTGTCCATTACAAGTACATGAGAAAAGAAAATTCCCGTGCCACGATAGGAAAACCTTACACATCGAAAAATCGGTCCAGTAGTAATAAGTGCATATAACTCATTTCGAAGGACTATGTTTAAATCTCATAACAATGAAATACAATTGTAACCTTCAAGAGTACTCCTAATCAGTCTCTATAGGAATACAAAACGAACTCCCATAACAAGGAATTCCTAAATCGAAATTGTTACTTCGCTGACCAGAATCTGGAGTGGTACAACCCTGCGAGTATTGAAAGCGAGGAACCTGAATACCTTTTGTGTATGACGAAGTCTAATATCCGAGGATTCTCGTATGCTCCAAACCTGTACGAAGAATAAATATATTTTTGATTAGCATTTTCATGATAAGAATCTGTATGCTAAGTATAAAGAAAATTACTAGGGTAAGTTAACATAACTAGAAAGTAAGGAAAAAGAGTGTGAATGATTACTTAACTTGGGCCTACAGTAAGAGTCGTTATGACTCCTTGCATCTCTGTGAAACGTCAACCATGATCCTGAGAGGGGTGGAGAGGCCAAATACCACTTGATGGGTACCCTCATAGTCAAAAGGGGCCTATCATTAGTTTGAAATCCAACTTAAAAAGAAGAAGACAAAGAAACTACAGAAGCAAAATTAATTATACAAGATACAAATATTATAAGGAAGGATGCACAACATATACTCGAGATTATAGACTCGTATGTTGGGACATGGAATGAAATACGAGTCCATTATCAAAACCCTCTTGAATTAAAAGGAAATTTTAATGAATTGTATTCCCTGGATAGGACTTATCAAAATAAACAATTAAGACTTCAAACCCTCACAACCATAGACAATGAAATCCTTCGGCAAAATACGATAGGCCGAAACCAAACCAATGATGAAGAACATAAAATAGTATGCACTAAATTAACAGAGCTAGAGGTCCTTAACATCAAAGTTACCCTGTTGGCGAATCCATGTCGAAAGGAAAGGACCCAATGACCTGAGAACTTTGACAGAAAACTTCCTTTCATAGTTGGGGAAAATACTCGTTACCACTCAAGGCAAAAGACCCAAGAAAACCCACAGAGCTGTAGAATATAACCCATGAATTGTTCTGAGACCTTACCGAGTGATAGAACCTCTGAGGGACACAAGCATGATCTATAGTCTATCTCAAAAACCATAAGGTTGAAAGAACCGAGAACAAGTAACAATGGTAAGGTTAAATCCATAGGTAAGGCCAAACCCTATCAGGTGGACTATTATAACCAAAGAAAAATCCTAATACGACCACGAGAGAATAAGATAAGCAATCTAACAGTTTGTTACCCGAGAGATTTAATACACGTAGTCCATATTTTAAAGAAGCGATATTTTAGATTTATTACAGCCGGAGGAGCCTTAACTTTTGAAAGAAATCAATTTTAAATCCGCCATTAACCATGTAAGCCTAACTCCACCAGAATGCTGGACTATGCATCTACGAAACTGAAGCATGGTGTCACAGTGAACAGATGAGGGGAAAATTTTAACACAGAGCCAAGAAGACAATGAATAATAGACCCTGGGAAAGCCCCGTAAGTTAAGTTGATGGCATTAATGCATAGATGGTACCCAGTGATGTGACAAAGGTGTCGTGGAAAATCCTAGATAGGACTTCATTAAACAAACGTTGGGCCCAAGGGGCATTCGACAATCGGCCATAAATGTCATTGTGTACCAGTCCTTCAAAAATATATAACAATAAGCAGATCTGTAAAGATAAAATCAGTCTAGTTAGGGCATCACACTATTCTCTAGTCCACCAAACCGCCCGCTAGTGTTATTTTGAGTCTAAGTCTAATGCATGGAACTAACCAACACCCTACCAGTCAGTTCAACTGCCCACTATCATGTGTCAGATGGTTAGAATCCCTCCCACCATAATGCGAGGGATAAATCTCATAAATGTGATTGACGAGACATGACTTCATAATGCTTGTCTTCATTAATTATGCATATAGCTTGCGCAGGACAAGTAGAGATCCCTTAGTGTATATTCTTATATCGTAATTTCCTTAGCTTGCAGTGAGTATCAAACTTATACAGTATAGTTTCATAGTATATAACTATATATACTTAGTGACTTGCATTAATTGAATGTTTCTCTATGATGGATAACCAAGTTATGTATAGTGACGTTCACTTGGGTGTCATACTACCACCCTTAAAGAATAAAATGGAGTTAGAATTCTTTTCCACTTGTTAAAGTTATTGTGTACATAAAATGCATAAAGAAGAATAAATGTTAATTCACAATATAGTATCATTAAGTACACCTTAAAAAAGAACGGAAAAATTTAATAATGATCTTAACAATTTTTTTTTTTTATGTTGAGAAATTTGGGGTTCATTACACTACCCATTTCTTTCTTAAGTATAGGGTGGGCACCACAAAACTATGTCCTATCACAAATTATTCTTCCATATAAAATGTAAGGAGTGAAAACTGCAGATGCCACAATAGAGTAGCTTTTATTTCAATGGAAGTATTGGGTAGGGAAAACAAGAGCTTATCGTGCATTTTTTACTATGGATAAAAGAGCGTCTTAAATTTTTGTAGAAAGAGGTTGAATTCATCTATCAATAGTTGTACATGAAAATGAGTTAATTTAAAAAAAAAAATACAAAATTCAAAAAACCAATATTAAACATTGAAAAACACCATACAAAAACCTCAAATATTTTATATTATGATAAACTGGGTTACATAATACAATTGAGATTATTTCCCAAAATAACTCTCTTCGAATTTGTAAAAAAATATATAGTTCCGTACATATTCTCCGAAATTTAAATGCGTTTTCCATAATGACTGGGATTGGGGCTCCCGTGGACCATAAAGAAAATATGTACAAGAATCAATCTTGTAGAAAGAAGAAAGTCGGTGATGGAAGACAACAAGACTTGACAAGAGTTAAATTATGAGTTTGATTTCTTATGCAGATTAATTATTTTATTTTCTTTAACACTTTGATTCCAACTTAATACACTTCAACAATACCAAATCATAATCAAATAGCAATAACTATGTAGATGAGTAAGCATGCATGTCAACAACACATATACCCTGGGGAAACCCTGTACAGGGAGAAAAACCCCAACAAACGATATTTATATATTTCATTAATAATGTAAGATCACTTACAAATATCCACCATGAATGTTCTGCTCTTAAAGAGCTTGCCAAGATGACTCTGACCTGACAAAGACCTAAAAAACCTTGCTGAAATACACCTCTGATGTGTTGCCTCTATTTCTGATATACAACACTGATATGCTTCTTTGGTATGCTGCCTCTTTATCACTGATATGCTTCTTTGGTATGCTGCCTCTTTATCACTGATATGCTCCTCTATTGTTACACCCTTAACCTACATATCAAAACTGTGTTTTAAGAGAGGGTTTGACCTATTCTTATATAGGCTGAAGAGGGGAAGAGGAGAGGCTCGAAATAGTAACCTGTTTGCATGAGTGAATCATAACTCATCTTCATACTTTAGTTCAAACTTAGAGCTAGACTTGAGACTGGTTATAACTCAACATTACACTTTAGTTCGAAAATAGAACTAGACTTGATATTGGTATGCTTTAGTTCGAACTTAGAACTAGACTTGAGACTGGTTACAACTCAACATTACACTTTAGTTCAAAAATAGAACTAGACTTAAGACTTTAGTTGCAACTCATCATTACACTCTAGTTCTAAAATAGAACTAGACTTTAAGACTTCAGTTGCAACTCAACATTATGCTTTAGGTCTAAAATAGAACTAGACTTAAGACTTCAGTTGCAACTCAACATTACACTTTAGTTCTAAAATAGAACTAGACTTAGGACTTTAGTTACAACTCAACATTATACTTTTAGTTCTAAAATAGAACTAGACTTGAGACTTCAGTTACAACTTGACTCTTTACAAGGCAATTTGAAATTCTCTTCATGGTGGATAATGTTACACGTGCCAACTCACTAGATCAATACATTTATATCATTTGCAATATTAGGAATATCGTTTGTTTCTAGCTCATAGGAATTTTATATTCAATCTAAATTTTGCTAGATGCCTTGAGTTTTTCTCATGGCTCACAAGGTTTGACTAGGCTCACAGAGGTTGTATGTCCCCCCTGACTTTTGCACTAGTCTATCTATGTTCACAGAGGTTGTACGTTCCCCCTGAATTTTGGACTAGACTGTCTATGCTCACAGAGGTTGTACGTTCCCCCTGACTTTTTCATTAGACTCACATAGCATCTCATTCATCCTGACTTTTGGTTTGACTCACAGAGGTTGTAAGTTCCCCTTGGATTTTTTCAATACCTCACAAGACTGTTAGCTAATTCTTACACCAGGCTATTAGCCCTTCATCTCATGTTAGAAAGACATCATCAACATACATGATTAGTATAACATGTTGGTTACCTATTACCTTGAAGTACATATTTGCATCAACATCACTTTTATGAAATCCTAGGCTTTTAAGAAAGCCATCAATCCTGTCATACCAAACTTTGGGAGCCTTCTTAAGACCATGCAAGGCCTTCCTTAGCTTGCATACATGAGTGCCTTTGTTATGCAGTACAAAACCATCTAGTTGTTCCAAAAAGACCTCCTGTTCAATCTTTCAATTCAAGAATGCTGTTTTTACATCCATCTGATGTAGCTTCCAACCAAGAATGGGAGCTAAAGCAATACTAGTTTGAATGGAGGTATACTTGGTTACAGGGGAAAAAGTATTTTCGTATTCGATTCCTTCTTTCTGATTGAAGCCTCTGGCTACAAATATTGCTTTGAACTTTTCCACACTTCCATTAGCTGCATGTTTGTTCTTATAGATCCATTTGGAAGAAACCACTGATTTGTCTTTTGGCCTCGACAAAATGTCCCAAACATTGTTCTTTATAATAGACCTATATTCCTCAAGCATGGCATCATTCCATACTTGTAATTTATCTATTTCTTCAAATGGAGAAGGTCCTACATCACTAATGTTTCTCATCAGTGCAACATAGCCTCCAAACCTATGAGGCCTCTTCCTTTCCCTGAAAGTTCCTTTGGGAGCAACTATCCTTTTTGCTTCCTGCACTATTTCTTTAAGCCATCCTGACTTCCTTTTGGATGGAGGTTCTTCAAGATTTATTTCTAACACTTCAGTAGGTTCTAGGGGCTCATTACTTGGCCCTTCACGAGGTTCCTTCCTCTGATCACCTGACTCTTCATTTTCAGAAGAGGGTGAAGCTGGTTGAACTGCTTCTGATTCCTGCTGAAGTTCTCTGGATTTATTAAATGTAGCTTCCTCATGGAAAGTCACATATCTGCTTACCTATATTTGCCTCTGATCTGGTACATAAATCCTGTAAGCCTTGGATTTCTCACTGTACCCCACAGAAATCCCTTTCTTGCATGAGGGTTCCATCTTTGTCCTCTTTTCCTTAGGGACATGAATATACACAGGACACCCAAATATCATTAGATGCCCTACTTCAGGTTTGATCCCCGAGAAGACCTCTTTAGGAGACTTGTCCTTCAAGGTAGCATGTGGATACCTGTTCTAAATATACACAAAAGTGGAGGTAGCTTCTGCCCATAAAGAATTTGGTAGATCCTGGTCAAACATCATTGCTTTCGCTGCCTCACAAATTGTCCTGTTTTTCCTCTCAACAAATCCATTTTGCTGAGGGTTATATGGCACGGTCAATTGTCTCTTGATTCTTGCTGACTTGCAGAAATACTCAAACTGAAGAGATTAAAACTCTCCTCCATTGTCTGTTCTAAGGATTCTGATGTGTTTCCCTGTCTGCTTTTCAGTAAAGGCTTTATACTCTTTGAATTTATCAAATGTGTCACTTTTATCTTTAAGAAGATATATCCAACATTTTCTTGAGTAATCATCAATAAAGATGACATAATACAAACAATCACTGAGTGAGGGAGATGACATGGGACCATATACATCATAATGAACCAAATCTAAAATTCCTTGAGCTCTATTGTCACTATTAGGAAATGCTTTCTTTATATTTTTACCTAGCATGCATCCCTTACAAATTTCATTTTTACTAAGAGAAATAGAGGGCATTCCACATACCATGTTCTGTAGATATGGAAGAGATTTGTAATGAAGATGTCCAAGTCTTCTATGACACAACTCTATGGAGCTAGTCGCATTGTGAGCCAATTCCTGAACTGATTGTCCTGACACGATGTACAGTCCTCCACTGCGAGTTCCAATGGGTTCTAATGTACTCAAGTGGCTGCCTTTAGCCCATAGTAGTTCCTTCCTGTCATTTAAGATCACCCAATATCCCTTGTCCTCAAAGGTTGCAACTGATAGTAGATTCTTCTTGAGCCCTGGAACATATAATACTTCATCAATATGAAGTTTATCCCCAGATTCCAATCTAAAGGAGATAGAGCCTACTCCCTCTATCTTGTAACATTTGTCATCCCCAAGCTCAACCTGCTTTGCAAAATATTTTGTCTTGAAATCTGAAAGGATCTCCTTGTACCCTGTCATGTGCTTTGATGCACCACTATCTACTAACCAAGTTTTCGGTCCCGTGAAAACTAAACTGGATAAGGCATAAACCAAGTAATATTCTTTTCTATTTTGTTTCTCATTAGAAGGACTTTTCTGATTTCTTTTGGATTCATAATCCTCAACAGTTGAGGCATGATGTTTCCCTTTCCTTGGATATTTCTTTCTAAACCAACAATCTTTAGCAAAATGACCCAACTTATTGTTGGA
>JASDQU010101436.1:169176-190706 GCA_032191745.1 Picea mariana | reverse complement strand
GTTTTCTTTTATACATCCTGCCTTGACGGTTCCACTTCCCCTCTCCTTCGCCAAGAACAACGACAACTGTCTAAGCAACTGAATCGTCATCTAAAACGCTAACTAATTCTTCATAATGAGTCCGTTTCATTAACAGAAATCATACTCAGTCGTTAACTCAGAGAGAGAACAATGACCCTCCGATCAATATTTGATCCAACGGATCAGATCCAATTCGGATTTCACCCATCGTGATTTCGGCATTTGCGATGTTAAACTTCACTTATAAATCCCGATACGCAGAATTACATATATCGGTCGAATCAACGATCCAGATGTAATTTCGGCTCAACGGCTACGATTATGTCGCGATATCGCATATCGCGATTTCGCAACTCATGTTGCAATCCTTGCCATCTCCTGATTCGCGAAACTCCGACGTAGAGTTCGATCAACGGTCCTCATCTCTTGCTTTCTTTAACGGCTGAGATCAATTCGCGAAATTGCATTTCGCGATTTCAGGTTTCTCATTGTCAAGAGATTTTGACATTGCAAAGTGCCGATTCCCGATTCCCGATTCTTCATGCATAGATTCAATGGTTCAGATCACTTCTAGCTCAACGGCTCAGATTAGATCGGGATTTTGCACATCGCGATTACTCCCACTTATCCTTGTTCTTTTAAAAGGCATGCAGATTATCTCTGATCCAACGATGATCGGGTCTTGCGCTTGGATCCAACGGTTACTGAGTCATCTCCACAATCATACCAATACTCGCACTCCACGCAGAGATTCAACGGTCCAGATCATTCTTTCTTTAACAGCTATGATCAAATCATGAAATCGCATATCGTGATTTCGATGTTTTCGTTGTGATTGAACACGGGACTCATGAAACTCTAATTCCCGATTCGCCGATGAGCATAACTTCGACAACACTCGATCCTATGCCACCTGTCCTTGCCAATTGACGGTCCCTAATCCTTCAGGATTTCACCTCTGCACAGTAGGACTTAACCCCTGCGTTTAACCTCTGCGTAGCTTCTGAAGATCTGACGGCTATCGGCCTTTCGAGAAATTTAGATGGGATCCAACGGTCATTGGATCTCTTTCTTCCTTTTTCCTCTGTAAGCTCTTGCTGCGCGCGTTTTCTTAAAAGATGTTCCTCCTGAGCTTTTACTTCCAAATCCGCACGGGGTTTTATCCTTCTTATCCTGCTGTCTCCATTGTTTCCATTAATGACAACAACCATCAACACGTGTCCATTGCTTGTTCAATATTTGCCAACACTTATTACAACTAAAGCATTTAATCTTAGATGTATCAATATTCTTGCCTTTGAATGTACCTTTGGTGTTTGGATTCCTCTGAGAGCCTTTTTGGAAAGTGCCTTTCTTCTTTCCCTTGAATCTTGATGCTAAAGCTAAGTGCTCTTCTTTCATTGGCTTGCTCCTGGTAGCAGTGCGACTCTCCTCCTAGAGGAAATGATGCCATAACCTCTCAAATGTGGGCTGAATCTCTCTCTCACTTACACTGGATAAGAAGGTCTCCCATGAAGAAGGAAGACCTTCAAAAATGACATGTACTAAATCATCATCGTCCACTGTCATCCCTGTGACCAAAAGTTGATATCTGATCTGGGCTATCTTGGAACAAAAAGATGCCACTGATTCAACTTTATCTATCTTCAAATACTTAAGCTTGTGCTTAAGTGTCCTCTTCTGACTTGGTGCATGTTTGTCATATAGTTTCACCAAGGTATCCATACAGTCCTTGGTAGTCGTTAACGAAGTCATTGGAGGCATTATACTATCTTTGGCTGAGTCAAAGATGATTCACTTGGCCTTTGCTTGAATCTTCTTGAAGGTCACTCTTCCTGCATTATTCGTGGGTTCCTCCACCACTGTCGTCACATACTGCTCAAGATCATGCTCCTGCAAGATATTTGTTATCCGAAGCTTCCACACATTGAAGTTGGCAGCTCCTTCGATCATATCCTCATACCTGACTGAAATGGAGGATGCCATGGACTCCACACTGGAAACTTAATCAAGCTAGCTTGGATCCGTGTGTACCTTTTGCTGCACTTCAACATGTTTAACACACCCTAAGCTCTGATACCATGTTAAATTATAAGCTTGATTTCTTATGTAGATTAATTCTTTTATTTTTTTCAACACTTTGATTTCAGCTTAATACACTTCAACAATACCAAATCATAATTGAATAACAATAACTATGTAGATGAGTAAGCATGCACATCAACAACACATATACACTGGGGAAACCCTGTACAGGGAGAAAACCCCGAGCAAATGATATTCCTTTATTGCATTAATAATGTAATATCACTTACAAATATCCACCATGAATGTTCTGCTCTTAAAGAGATTTCCAAGATGACTCTAACCTGACAAATACCTAAAATACCTTGCTTAAGTACACCTTTGATATGCTGCCTCTATTGTTGATATACAACACTGATATGCTTCTTTGGTATGCTGCCTCTTTATCACTGATATGCTCCTCTATTACTTCACCCTTAACCTGCATATCAAAACTGTGTTTGAAGAGAGGGTTTGACGTCTGCTTATATACGCTGAAGAGGGGAAGAGGAGAGGCTTGAAATAGTAATCTGTTTGCATGAGTTAATCATAACTCAGCTTCATACTTTAGTTCGAACTTAGAACTAGACTTGAGACTGGTTACAAATCAACATTACACTTTAGTTCAAAAATAGAACTATACTTGAGACTGGTATGCTTTAGCTCAAACTTAGAACTAGCCTTGAGACTGGCTACAACTCAACATTACACTTTAGTTCAAAAATAGAACTAGACTTAAGACTTTAGTTGCAACTGAACATTACACTTTAGCTCTAAAATAGAACTATACTTTAAGACTTCAGTTACAACTCAACAATACACTTTAGTTCTAAAATATAACTAGCTTAAGACTTCATATGCAACTCAACATTACACTTTAGTTCTAAAATAGAACTGTTATCGCACAGTTTGTAGCTAGGTCAAATGGCCAAAGGATAGAGCTCAAACTGGCGTAACAGGAACCTTCCCCACCCAATGTCACCACAATGGGGAGGTTCTTTCTATTTAGGGAGGTTAACCCAGGGGAGACGTCCCTGGTAACCTGAGGTTTTGAAGAGGCAAAGATATATAGCTTAAGGTCAAAGTCCCTCCTCACAGGTTACCACCAAGGTCAGAAAGTCCAACTAATCAGCCAATAAATGAAGTGTATGCCCATATGAGAACACCTTCCTGGAACAAGACAATAGCAAAAGAATATATGCAGGCTATAATTCAGCGGGTCAATACTTCATGAAACTATCTGACATCAATATATAAGCAATGAAACAACAGGTATTAATGAGATCAACGTTTTATCAATATAGCAATGGAGAAGTATTATTTCATCAATAACTATTGAGATGATGTAATCAACAATGTATCTAATCAAACTTTTACTCAATAAATGATTCCAAACATCATCTAATTGCTTATCATTCAAAGATGCTGCGTCAAGATGGAGTAACCAAGTGTGACGTCATCCTAGTTAGGGTTAGCTAGTTAGTTAGGGTTTCAAAATTTAAAGTTTTGAGAGTTGGTTTGAGCACTATCACTTCAATGTTGTCTGTCTAAGATTAGTGTCTAAGGGTAGATGGAGTCATTTAAGGAGAGGACACAAGGTTGAAGGAATAATAGGCTAAAGACAAGAGGGAAGGGTTCTGGAGTGCTGCAATGGCAGGGCCCTAGAATCAAAACCCTAGGGGAAAGAGGCTCACTTTGGTGTTGCTTAAGCATGGCCTCGTGCTCTTTCCTCCTTCTTTAGGTCAAACTTGGCAAAACGGCTAGCATATGAGAAGAGTTAAAACAAGAGGATCAGGTGAGGGAGAGTGTTGCAATGGCAAGACTCTATCACTAAAACCCTAGAAGATGGACGACCCTAGGTGTAGATAACCTAGGCCTGGGACGTCACCTTCTTCTTAACCTTTAAAATTAAAGCTAGCTTAAGGGAAGAAGTGAGAAGAGTGTAGCAAAGGCTAGGCTCTTTCTTCCTTCTTCAATGGCTGAAAATTTCTCTTTAAGGGGACATGAAACAAGGACCTACTTGTGTGCTTGTCACCTAGGTTTTTAAAAATCAGCAAATTTATAAGTAAATGCAAGAATATAAACCTACAACCATTCAATTAAGAAGTTTTGCAAGAAAAACACTTACATATCATGATGAAAAGCATATGCAAACTCTAGTTGTAAACCTTCCTTCAAGAGAAATGCCAAACATGCAAAGAAAATCCTTCCATCAATAAGTGCGCCTCACTTCAAAAGACCAAATACCCAAGTAGGGCGCAAAAATCAGACCTCACAAGAGAGTGAGTTGTGTTATATGTCCAAATGAGGAAAAACATCCTCAATATATAGTGTATCATGACCCATAATTAAAATTAGGTCATTAAAAATAGCTGATAAGGCTACAAACCAGAAATCATACCGTTTTTACATTAAATGTTTTCCTAAACCCTAAATGAGCAAGAAATGAGACATCAAGCCCTCCTAAGGGAGACGTTAGGCCCTTTTGAGGCTAGTCCAGCAACCAGAAGTCAGACGTTATCCCTTCCTGGGCTCCTCCAAGCTACCACACATGCCAGCCGTCCTGTCAAACTGCCACATGCTTAAGGTGATGTCAAGGCCTCCTGGGTGACGTCCTGGTCATCAAAGGGAAACATTTCATTTGAAAAGGGTCAACCCCCCTGGGTTGGGTTCAGCTAAAGTGTCCTGGATGGAACGTCCTTCTTCTTCTCATGTGCAAGAGCTCAACCGATCACTGTCCTGTCTCTACCCTTGATGGAGTCCCAACAACCATCTGATGGGCTCTTCATCCCCATGGAGGTCCAAGCTAATCATCTCCCCATGTGTATCGGTCCAACTGGTACCTGTTCGTCGGGCATGATCTTGCACATCAAAAACTTCGCTCTCCATGGGCTCATTAGTCACAGGGATCATAGCAATGTCAATCACATTTCATCATTAATGTTATCAAATATATGCATAAAACCCATGATATATCAATCAATAGCTCAAAGACCCTACAAAAGCCTACAATACAAGGTTGAAAAGAGAGAAAAGATACCCTATTGGGCTAGCATCCATAAGTAAAGGAAAGTCACTAAGGGGTTTCATCCAAGCCATGTAAAATGAGGTGGTGTGGGTAAAGGATGTCCTGACACAAGGTTAGAGTGAAAGTCAGAGATGCATGGCATTACTTGTGGGCCTTTGTAGAAGGCGAGCTATACCTGTCACAGATGCAATTCTTTCCAAGCCTTTTATTGCCTTTGTTCTTTTTCTTTTCTTTATTTGATTTCTTGTTTTTATTTCAAGGACTAACTAGAGGACACTACCTTGGCGTGGTGACCAGAGCTGATAGTGTTACCCACAAGAACATTCACAGAAATGATAAGGCTGGCTCATGATGAGACCCCCTTTCCCTCGGCCATGCAACCAAAGGTCACTGCCCTGGTGTGGTGACCAGATAATGACAATGTCATACTTCTAGGTACCCATGAACATAATAGGCTGGCTCATGATGAGACCCCCTATCCTCTTGGCTAGGTATTTTTTTTGTTATTTTTCTCCAGGTCCCTCTTGTTTCTTGCTGAGAGGCTTTTTATTGCCTTCTCGGGGAATCCTGGGTGAGACATCTCTAGGTTTCATTTTTATGGCTTTTATCTTTTACCAACTGCTTTTACCTTCTGGGCCTTTAGCCCCTTCTTCCCATGAGATAAGGTGCAACCCCACAAACAAGTCATCCTAATGTCGGACTAGGGGAATGGGATGGATGAGTGGGAGATAAGATGAAAACATGATGATATGACGGGAGTGGGCGATGGCTCTTCAAAATCCCCCCCGGTGGCAAACCAAAACCTATGGTTACAGGCTTGCTAGGGCACCCCGTCAATCCCCTCAACCATGGTCAAGTGGGTTAATGTAAAAGTCCCCTCAACCATGGTCAAGTGGGTTAGAAATAAAAGGAATTTGATGCATATATCTGAAGGCTATAATGATAAAAAATGACACATACCATGATACCTTGATCAATTACCTCATGGAGCAAGAGTCTTCTCTGATAAAAGACCAGGTCGAAGGTGATAGATGCTGCTGCTGCTGACAAGACAAGTCCTGATGAAATAAGAGAAGGATGGGCCCTCTAGGGCTATGCTCAGGTCAATCCTGCTCTTGGTACTCCATGTCTAGGACCTGTGGGCCTCAGGACATGATCTCCTAGTTATCCCATGAAATCGGGGATAACAAGAACTAGACTTAAGACTTCAGTTAGAACTCAACATTATACTTTTAGTTCTAAAATAGAACTAGACTTGAGACTTCAGTTACAACTTGACTCTTTACAAGTCAATTTAAAATTCTCTTCATGGTAGATAATGTTACACGTGCCAACGCACTAGATCAATACATTTATATCATTTGCAATATTAGGAATATCATTTGTTTCTAGCTCATAGGATTTTTATATTCAACCTAACTTTTTCTATATGCCTTGACTTTTGCTCATGGCTCACAAGGTTTGACTAGGCTCACAGAGGTTGTATGTTCCCCCTGAATTTTGCACTAGTCTATCTATGCTCACAGAGGTTGTACATTCCCCCTGAATTTTGCATTAGACTCACATAGCATCTTGTTCTTCCTGACTTTTGGTTTGACTCACAGAGCTTGTATGTTCCCCCCTGGATTTTGTCAATATCTCACAAGGCTGGTTGATTCTCCAAATCTCCCTGGCTAGCCTCAGGGTGGCCCATATGGCCTCTAATTGGAGAATGACTGTCGATGCTGCCAAATTTAACAACAAGAAGAAAGAGAAAATTGTGAGTCCTCGGTTAAACCTTTCTATTTAAAGAGGTAGAATAATTGGATGAAGACATTGGCCAAGACAAAAAAATGTGATCAATATGAACTTACTATGATGGTATCCCATGCCTTGTCATTTGGTCGTTGATGTCCTTTTATGGATTTCCTCAGCGGTTATGGAAACCATCTCAAGCGTCCTTTGCCCTTCATTGGTAATCTTGTTGACAACCTTTTTGAACCACTCCTCGATGTAGCTCCTCATGGGTGCTGAGTTGATTTCATGCCAGATTTTTATATTGAATAATTCACTTTCCAAGTCCCTTAGATCAATAGAGAGGTTGTGCAATGCTTATTCAATATCTTGGTTTTTAATCGAATAATTAACTAGCCAGTTTTTGATGTCATATTCACCATATTCAAGAATGCCATTGAAATTTTCAAATAACCGTCTTTTATAGATCTCAAATTGATCATCAAATGCTTTCTTGGTTAAAAGCAAGGAGTCGAATATCAATTTCGGGTCTTGGACTTCATTGGTGCTGCCAACTAGATCTATCTCAGTTAGCTTCTTGAATAGTTTGTCTCTTCTAGATATGGCCTCACTACATTAGATTTTTATTCAACATTTCGTACTTTGATAAGTGTTAACTTCCCTTTATCATCGAAAAGTTGGGTTTTAAGGTGCCTTCCTTGTAATGTTCCTGGTCATCCACATTTGAGACAACTTAGAGATTCCATTTAGGCCCAATTGAAAGAGGAGGGAGTGGTTTTATGTGACGTTAGCTTTGGGGGAATTTTTTTTTGTTAGCCAACATAAGCTTAGACAAAAAAATCAAGTATCTTATGATTGGTATTCTCCTTGTATTCGATTGTTTGGTTGGTTGAAAGGCCTTCCTGAAGATTTGTATGTTGAACTTCTTTGTTTTATTGCTAAAAATTGAAAGGGACTTTCAAGCCACCTACAAAATGATCCTTTGTTGAAGTATATAACTTCTTCCAACAACACAGATTTGGCAAGTGTATCAAATGCTACAGACCACACCGGATTTTATCTTTCTTCAAAGGGGTTGCACATATCGTGGCTTCCAAAATGGTATGGAATATTCAGAAGTGAGGCCAAATATTACTCCATGCTCGAATATACTCAGAAGGAAATTATAAATTTGGATCCTCAGGAAGGCGAGAAATTATACGAGTGGTTGAATCAACATCCTAAAATTATAGAACTTTCAAACTCAAAGTTTGTTTAGCGACTTCTGGATGTAGTAACAGACTCGACAAACAATCAACTTCTATCTCAAAATTTGTTGAGCGACCTCTGGATGTAGTAATAGACTCAACATACAACCAACTTTCTATCACTACTGCACATTTTTTGCACTATTCCTATGCAAATAGTTACATCTGGGTCAAAGATCTTACCACTCTTTGCAAGAATATTCCCCTAGTAGTTGAAGGTGGGTATATAATCAGGGAACGAGGCTCTCAAAAGTTTCTCATGCATGCATCAACGAGTAACTAGGAAAATTTAATGGGAAGGAATTATGGACTATGGACTTTGATACACTTTCTGAAGATTACTTTATACTACCACCTTCTGCAAGAAGTTTGACGTATTCAGGTAATGATTTGGTTTCTGAAGATCACCTTTTACTACCACCTTCATGTAATGATTTTGTTTCATTCTTTAGAAGAAGACTTTATGTAGTATATATTTCGGAGCTATTTCCATCGAATATCAATATTCATGCTGTTTCCCATGCTTTGAATAAGGATAATGCATTTCTTCTATTGCAGTAGATCTGATATTTGAAAAAAATGGAAGTTGCTCGATGCTTGAAGAATTAACTTGTCTGGTTCAAATAAATCGCCATCACCTCGCCACAAGCGTCTCTCGATTTGTTCATTAAGATCACAGGTCGATAAACATAGAGTGCCTTCCTGGTCATAGAGTGCTTCCATCCCTAGCTTGGGTTTGCACATATGATTTTATTGCTAGCTTATTTGTTTCTCCTGGTGGAGGATCCTTCTATCCAAACTAACATGATGGAAATAAACTAACTCTAGGGGATGGAAGCACTCTATGACCAGGAAGGCACTCCATGCTTATCGACCTGTGATCTTGATAAACAACTCAAGAGACACTTGCGGTGAGGTGATGGCGATTTATTTGAACCAGACAAGTTAATACTTCAAGCATCGAGAAACTTCCGTTTTTTTCAAATATCGGATCTACTACAACAGAAGAAATGCATTCTCCTTATTCAAAGCACAGGAAACAACAAGAATATTGATATTCGGTGGAAATAGCTCTGGAATATCTACTACATCAAGGTTTCTTCTAAAGAATGAAACAAAATCATTACATGAAGGTGGTAGTAAAAGGTGATCTTTAGAAACCAAATCATTACCTGAATACGTCAAACTTCCTACAAAAGGTGGTAGTATAAAGTAATCTTTAGAAAGTGTTGCAAAGTCCATAGTCCATAATTCCTTCCCATTGAATTTTCCCATTTAGTTGTTGATGTAGGCATGATAAAATTTTGAGAGCCTTGTTCCCTGATTATATACCCACCTTCAAATACTAGGGTAATATTCTTGCAAAGAGTGGTAATATCTTCGACCCAGATGTAATTATTTGCATAGGAATAATGCAAAAAATGTGCAGTAGTGATAGAAAGTTGATTGTATGCTGAGTCAGTTACTACATTGAGAAGTCGCTCAACAAAATTTGAGATAGAAGCTGTCTGTCTGTCGAGTCTGTTACTATATCGAGAAGTCACTCAACAAACTTTGAGATAGAAAGTTCTGTAATTTTAGGATGTTGATTCAACCACTCATATAGTTTATCACCTTCGTGAGGATCCAAATTTATAATTTCCTTCTGAGTATATTTGGTCATGGAGTAATATTTGGCGTCACTTCCAAATATTCTAGATCATTTTTTAAGCCACGATATGTGCGAATCCTCTGACGAAAGATAAATTCGGGTGTGGTATGCAACATTTGATACACTTGCCAAATATGTGTTGTTGTAAGAAGCTATATACTTCAACAAAGGAGCATTTTGCAGATGACTTGAAAGTCCCTTCCAATTTTCAGCAATAAAACAAAGAAGTTCAACATACAAATCTTCATGCAGGCCTTTCAACCAACCAAATGATTGAATACAGGGAGAACACCAATCATAAGATACTTGAATTTATTGTTTGAGCTTCTGTGAGCTAACATCATTTTTCCCCCCAAAGCTGACGTCACATAAAACCACTCCCTCGTCTTTCAATTAGGCTTGAATGGCACTTCTAAGTTGTCTCAGATGTGGATGACCAGGAACATTATAAGGAAGGCACCTTAAAACCCAAGTTTTCAATGATAGAGGGAAATTAACACATATCAAAGTACAAAATGTTGAACAAAAAGATAAGAACTCCCTGCAATTCTCTCCCTTGAAAGTAAGCATTGTCTCAAGAAGTCTTAACATCTTTCAAAATACTTGAGGCGATAGGGAGACTCGAGAATGGTCCCGTAACTAGATAATACGCTGGTTCAGAATATAATTTTCGCCACACCAGGTGACGAACTCCTTACAGTCAAAAACTTCGGGGACACAACCTGCTCGCGCAATTTCAAACGTTCATATAACTTCCTTCTGGGAAGAAGGGGACGAGTATTAGTCATAAGCTCTGGACCACTGAAAACTCTAGTCCTCGCGCCCAGAAATATTCAACGTATCTCCACATAAATGTTGTTGAGCTGCAGCCATAAGGTGATGAGAACGTTCCTTTTCTCCTAATAGTATTTAAAATGAATGCTGGAGGATGATAATATAATCTCCCATAAATCTTGGTTTAATGCATTTTAATGGGAGATGTCCTCGACCTTTTCGACTATTAATGCCAATCTTTTTGAATCTGTGTGGTGAGTTGTCACTAATAAAGGCATGATTAATGTGCATTGGGAAGGGAGTGAAGGTGGCGGGGATGGATGAGAGCGAAACATGCTTTGAAAATTTTGTGAAACTGGGAGCCTGGGAACTTGGGAACCCTCGAATCTGTGACAATAGGAGGTGAAGAATCGATTAAGTATGGAAAACGAGGGCATAATGCCTTAAGAAAACTAAACTAAACAACAATTTTTCCGATTTCAATATCCACAAAAAAAAAAAATTCAGATCTCATAATATTGACCTTTGCCAATTCGATATCAAGCGACTAGGGTGTCTGTGAGAAAAACTAATGCTTTGATGAAGATTTGTTTGTATTGCAACATGTGACAGTAATTGTGTCCTGATAGTATTTAAAATGAACACTTGAGGATGATAATATAATCTCCTGTAAATCTTGGTTTAATGCATTTTAATGGGATATGTCCTCGAGCTTTTCGGTTATTAATGCCAATATTTTTGAACCTGTGTGGTGAGTTGTCACTAATAAAAGCGTAATTAATTTGCATTGGGAAGTGTGCGAAGGTGGCAGGGATGGACGAGAGCGATAAATGATTTCAAACTTTTGTGAACCCGGGAGTCTGCGAACCTGCGAACCTGTGACAACAAGAGGTTAAGAATCGACTAAGTATGGAAAGGCGGGGTGGTTAGATGGACCCAAGAAGACTCATCATAGGTAGAGTGAAGCTTGTGAATTCGAGGAGTTTGGGATCAAATTGTATATCACAAAATTTTTGGGTGCAAGATGTATATCATGGAACATGGGGCATGAGAGTTCAATAGCACCAATATGGGAACTCACGACCATAAACATTAACTATGGGAAACACATTCTCAACTATAAAATATACCTTGAGCTCGACAAACTCAGGTTCAAGTTTAAAGAGAATTTGTTCATATTTATTTCAATATTATTCATATTATTTTATTTTAATAGTATTTTTTTGGCCTAAATGTAAACCATGTTCCAATTTGAAGGGTGTTTTTGGCTCACAAATTTTGCTCAAACACATAGGCAATAGAGAAAATATATGAGTTAACATTTTCATATGCAAGCATATTCTCAAATATGACAAGTTGTAATATATGCACAATATTAAAGAGGGACATGATGTCAACACCTTTGTAGATGACAATGGGATAGCACAATATTGCATTCTTACTATGATGATGACTTATAAAAACTAAAATAACCAACATGTTTTTGCCAATTCAAGATCGACACAAAAAATCATCAGATCCCATAATATTCTCCCATTAATGTGTTTTAAAGGGAGATGTCCTCGAGCTTTCCCCTAATTAATGCCAATATTTTCGAACCTGTGTGGTGAGTTGTCACTAGTAAAAACATAATTGATGTGCATTGGGAAGTAGAGAAGGTGGCGGGGATGGAGGGGAGCAAAAAATGATTTGAAACTTTTCTGAACCCGAGAGTCTGTGAACCCGCGAAACTTTGAAGAATCGAATAAGTATGGAAAGGCGGGGTGGTCAGATAGAGTCATTGTAGGTAGAGTGAGGATTGCAAGTTCGAGGAGTCTAGGGTTGAATTGTAGATCACCGAAGTTTTGGGTGCAAGATATATACCCTGAACACGGGGCATGATAGTTCGATAGCGCCTACTTGGGAACCATCGGCCATAAAATTGGCTAAGTATGGAAACAAATGGCGTTCAGTTGGAATCGTGATGTGAAGATAGAGATGGAGATGAGGATTTGTTAGTTCGCCACCCTGAGAACTCACAAGCATAGAAGTGCGATTAAGTATAGAACCAAAAATGAATAATAGAGGGGAAGAAGAAAAGGGAAAAACGGGTAAGTATAGAAGAGGAAAAAGAAATGGAGAAAAGAACTTTATCCCTCACACAACAACACTTAGTCTGATAATTATCAAGTAATAGAAACACATTAACTATGAAATAGAGCTCGACAAACTCTGGTTCAAGTTTAAAGAGATGTTGTTTATATTTATTTCAATATTATTCATATTATTTTATTTTAATATTATTTTTGGTGGCCCAAATGTAAACCATGTTCCAATTTGAAGGGTGTTTTCGGCTGGAATTTTTTTCTAAAACCCATAGGCAATAGACAAAATATATGACTTGACATTCTTATATGCAAGGATATTCTCAAATATGACAAGCTTTAATATATGTAAAAATTGGATAAAGTATGCAGATTAGAGTTTTGTAACCATACCTCTTAGTCTCTGGACCTTGCACTATGTTGGACGTTTCACTTCTACTTGTCGATAGTTCTTGTGAACTAAAAACATGTGTTGTAAACGACATAAACATATTTACCATGGCATAGTAGAATAAATAACTGAGGATATTTGTTTCCTAAACATAGCAAGAGCATAATCTATGAATCTTTACCTTCGGCCTTGTCGTTGTGTTGATGTTTGCGATGATTCACTGCTCATTCCCATGTCACTTGACAAACTTTTTCTGGTACAAACATGTGTACATCGAACAATACAACAAACAAATATGCATACACATTGTATATTGTTCATAATTGATATGGATGTGCATTAGGCATATGCATTGTATTTGCTTTGGTACCACTGTTGGCATACCTTTTGCAAGATTGTAATCCAACTTTCTCTGCTTTGGCATGTGAGACTTCATCCTCATGTTCAATTACTCTGTTCTTTTTTCAATGTAGCAATGCAAGGAATAGAATGGACATGAAGGCAAGTTTCTACGTAGGAACACATGAAAAAAATATGGAAAACAATTTTATTTATTTAAAGGTAGCAACACAAAAAATACAATTGACATGAAGATAAGTTAATATATAGGAAGATATGTAGTATCTAAGAAAAAAAAACAAAAGAGCTGCAAATTAGTAGAATAAATATAAACAGAGTAAATGAAAAACAATTGGATATGGAATACGAGTAGAAGTATGCACCTTTGTTTGTCTTCTTCTACATTTCTGGTTAAGAGCTCGTTGCCTTATCTAGTTTTCCTGTTTGTTTCAATCAAGGAAAGTACAAAACACAATGAACATGAACGTAAGTTGGTATGTAAGGAAAAAACAAGGAATATGTACATATAGTAAATAAACTTGAATAAAAGGAATAGAGTAACAGATAGTGTTAGAAGCATGTACCATTTTTTTTTTCTTGATCCATGTCTGTGTATATATAAATTGTTGTGTGTGTCCAAAATAAATTACAAACCAGGAAAAACTAAGAAGATGGATGATTCTAGCTGAATAATTTGGTTTTGTGCAACAAGCTAGGCATATATGCTTTGAGACATAGAAATATGATTTTGTAATATGCTTGATGTATATTTCATAATTCAAGTACAATACTAATTGTATTGTGATCAGACCAGTATGTGTCTAAGATAAAGAGGTTGTATTGTGAAATGGGCACATTTGACCATACATGGTCACTACGTGCATTTTATACATGGTTTATCTTATCCAAAAGAAAGCGAAGACTGTAACTGCACATGCAGGTTTCCAATTCTTTTGTTCTGGCATTATTTTGTAGCATGTCAATATTGAAGTCTCGTACAATGATAATGGTTTTGTTCAGATGTAAATTCTCTAATGCATTTGAAAGAACATTCAATATGTTGGAGAATGTTGCATGCAGAGAAACATAGAGATTCAATATTGCAATTTCTAATTCATGGAAAATTACTTTTTCCAACACCACCTCAACATTGTTTTCTTCGAAATGCATATGCCCCAAAATTGTTACATTTTTTTTCACTAATATCATCAACCCATGTGTAATGTAACTTGATATGCAATTGTGATTTGGAAATTGCTTGTTTTGCATGCATATTGCCATGTATGTTTCCTGCAAGCACATAATATCAGATTGCATTGTGTCATAGTCATTGAGTATATCATCCATATGTGCATGTAGGCTGCACCTATTAAGTGAGATAATTGATACATATGAGTTTGTTTGTATGGATTGGTAATCATATTGTAGATGCCATTTTTCACTAGTCCTAAGTTGTTGCATATCAATATCAACTTTATGTTTGACTTTGAAGTTATCTTTTGTAAGAGCGCTTAGAAAATACAAGGATTCTATACTTCTTACATGGGACAATGCTGTGTATACAAGTCCATGTATTCGAATTCCAGTAGGGTCAAATGCAACACTATCAACTGTTAGCCCTTGCGATCTATGGACTGCACATGCACATGCAAGTTTAATTGGAAACTATTTTCGAATCTTCAGTCGACCTGTCATTGCCGATGTCGATACTAGTTTTGATATTCGTAAGATAGGTGTCCAATCACGTCCAATGTTTGAATTATATAGATAAACCAACTTGTTTTCTTGTCGGTGGCCAATATGCGACTCATGCAACTTAATCCAGAGGACATCAAATTTTTCTGTTTTTTTTATAATCTTTGAGTATTCCATCTACACCATTCACCAAGCCATCCTATGAATCATAGTTGCAGGCATATATCTCAAGTAGCATGTCTAATTTCAGGACAATTTGGAAAGGAAAAGTGGTTGTATGTTGATGACATGGTACATTGCCATGGTTGTCTTCTTTGAGGTCAATTGAATTGATGATGATATCATTGCATGGCATGAGTGATAACGTGTACCTGTTATGCATTGCACCATCCCTATTCGTGTAGAACGAGCTATGGTTTTATGTCTAGGACATGGAAGTGGGCATATGTGATTGGAAGGGAACAACCTGAAAAAAATGCACCAAACGTATGGTTTTTAGGAACATAAAATATGAGGAGAACATTCGATTTCCTTTTTTATATGTCACTATGGCTGCAACATAGGTGGGTTTTGTGTCGAGCATTGACATTCAAAGGGGAACAAGACATTTTGGAAGGGAACAACCTGAAAAAAATGAACCAAACATATGGTTTTCAAGAACAAAAAATATGAGGAGAAAATTCGATTTCCTTTTTTATATGTCACTATGGCTGCGATAGAGGTGGGTTATGTGTCGAACATTGATGTTCAAGAACAAGACCAAGGAAACATTACACTCTTGTTTCTCTGGTCCTATTAGTCACATACAAAGATGCTCTGCAAGAGGATTTTGACTCAGGCATTCCCTGTATTGAAAATTCTTACTTTCAAACTGGAAATAGAAAACAACAAACAACGAATAGGAATGCAACCATGACATTGAAACTTACCCATGAATGGGGAACGCTAGAAGCCCATTTCCAATCACGGATGCAGAATCCCAACTGTGCAAACTGCAACAATGGGTCCAAATGTGGATTCTGTTGGGTAGATCTAAATCTCCCAAAAAGTTTGTAAGGGTATGTTGGAGGTGTGGAAAAGAAGGGCACTACAAGAAGCAATGTAGATCCAAAGTAGAGAAAAAGAAGGGATCTGAAGAATCTTCTTCTACAGAAGAAAAGACCTCCAAGGAAGAAGGATGGGATGTGTACTTGGCCTCTTCAAGCAAACATGCAGATCATGAGGCATGGTTGATTGAATTTGGTGCATCTTTTCATATGACTCCCCATAGGGAGTGGTTATGCGAATATGAAAAGTATGATGGAGGTAATGTTTTCTTAGGTAATGATTCGACAACCAGAATCATAGGAAGAGGAAGGGTCAAGTTGAGGCTCATAGATGGAAGGATTAGAACACTACCTGGTGTTTTGTACATCCCAGGTATGGCCATAAATTTGATTTGTGTAAGCAAAATGGAAGATGCAGGGGTAAAAACAATTTTTGAAAAGGGAACTTGTAGGATGGTTCGAGGAGAAACGGTGTTGATGAAAGGAGTTTGGTTTGGAACTCTGTATAAGCTTCTAGGAAGAACTATTAGTGATGGGTGTAACAGCTCCATTGTTCCTGATATTGGAGTTGAAGAAGAAAGAACTCCTACAGTCTCTGGAGAAAAGGTTATGTTGTGGCATCAAATACTAGGGCATATCGGAGAGCAGGGTCTTCGACTACTACACGATAAAGGTATGGTTGAAGGTATGTCTAACTTCTCTCTGGATTTTGATTTCTGTGAACATTGTCTATATGGGAAGCAGAATCGGGTAAGATTCCCCTTTGGTGCAATGAGGGCAGAAGGAATTTTACAACTAGTTCACAGTGATGTTTTTGGACCTGTGTCGGTCCCATCATTGGGAAAATTTGTGTACTATGTCTCAATGTCTCATTTATAGGTGAATTCTCGAGAAAAACTTGGATATATTTCCTCAGGAAGAAATCTGAAGTCTTTGACAGGTTTAAAGAGTATAAGGTTCTTGTTGAGAATCAAATAGAGAAAAGAATTAAGGTGCTGAGGACATATAATGGCAGAGAGTTCTACGTGAATGAATTTGAAGAATTTTGTAATAATTGCAATATAGCAAGGCAAAAGATTACTCCATATACACCTTAGCAGAATAGAGTTGCAGAAAGGATGAGCAGGACGCTGATGGAAAAAACAAGGTGCATGCTCAGTGGTGTCGGGTTAGGGAAAGAATTCTGGGTAGAAGTAGTGGGTACTGCATGTTATCTGGTCAACAGATCACCCTCATCAGGGTTGGGTGACAAGACGCCACAAGAGGTATGGAATGGTAAGGAACCTTCTCTCACACATCTTAAGGTATTTGGCTGCGATGCATATGTTCATGTTCCAAAGGAAAACAAGAGTAAGCTGGATAAGAAGGCTGAAAAATGTATCTTTATTGGATACAAAGTTGGTCTCAAAGGTTATAAGCTTTGGAACCCAGAAACTAAGAAGGTAGTGTATAACCGAGATGTGGTATTTAGAGAAATGAAGGATGTTGTTAAACAAGAAGTCCTACCAAGTAAGGAGGAACCAGAGAAGATAGAGTTTGATTTAAAGGATGATGAATCCGACTCTACAGAAGAACATGAATCAAAAGAAGAAGATCCTCATACTCTAGTATTGAGGAGATCAGATCGAGAAAGAAGGCTACCAGAAAGGTATAGTCCATCTGATTTTCGTTCAAATTTTTCTTTGTCTATTACTGATGATGATTCTAGAACTGTTAGGGAGGCAGTGGATTCAGAGGATGGATATCTCTGGAAAAGGGCCATGGAAGAAGAAATTGCATCTTTGGATAAGAATGAGGCTTGGGATCTAGTGGAGTTGCCAACTAGAAGAAAGCCCATTGGCAGCAAATGGGTATTTAAAAAGAAACTGGATGCAAAAGGAAAAGTGGAGAAATACAAAGCTTGGTTAGTAGCAAAGGGTTATTCCCAGGTTGAGGGAATTGATTTTGGTGAGATTTTTTCTCTTGTTTCCAAGTTAACCTCTATAAGATTTCTGTTATCTGTTGCTGCTACATTTGATTTTGAAGTAGAACAGATGGATGTGAAGACAACATTCCTGCATGGGGATTTGGAAGAAGAAATCTTTATGAAGCAACCAGAAGGTTATGCTGTGAAACAAAAGAAGGAGCTGATATGCAAGCTGAAAAAGTCCCTGTATGGTTTAAAAAAATCACCAAGGATGTGGTATCAAAAATTTGATACTTATATGCTGGGACTTGGCTTCACAAGAAGAAAATAGGATCACTGTGTGTATTCTAAATTAATTGGTGATCATTTGATTTATTTGGTCTTGTATGTGGATGACATGTTGCTGATAGGAAACAACAAGGAGATTATCTAGGATATGAAAAAGTCCCTGTATGGTTTAAAAAAATCACCAAGGATGTGGTATCAAAAATTTGATACTTATATGCTGGGACTTGGCTTCACAATAAGAAAATAGGATCACTGTGTGTATTCTAAATTAATTGGTGATCATTTGATTTATTTGGTCTTGTATGTGGATGACATGTTGCTGATAGGAAACAACAAGGAGATTATCTAGGATATGAAAACTCAATTGTCCTCTAAATTCGACATGAAGGATCTTGGTGCTTCAAATTTAATTTTGGGCATGGAAATTAAAAGAGATCGAAAAAATAGGAAACTCTGGTTAAATCAGAGAAAATATCTTGAGACAATATTGCAGAGGTTTAATATGCAGGAATGTAAACTGGTCAAGGTTCCTATTCCTGTTGGTGTAAAGTTATCTGCGGATTAGTGTCCCAAGACACATGAAGAAGAGAAGGACATGTCTCATGTTCCATATACGAGTGAAGTTGACAGTTTGATGTATGCAATGGTCTGTACTATACCGGACATTGCACATGCAGTGGGAGTTTTGAGCAAGTATATGTCAAAACCAGGGAAGGAGCATTGGACATCAGTAAAAATGGTTTTCAGGTATTTGCGTGGCACTGCTAGATATGGATTGTGCTACGAAGGAAGACCAGGATTGGATAGAGTGGTCGATATACATGGCTTTGTGGATGCAGACTGGGTTGGAGATTTGGATCATAGGATATCTACAAGCGGGTATGTGTTTAACCTGTTTGGAGGAGCAATAAGTTGGATGAGCAAAAGACAGGCTGTAGTGGCACTTTCAACTATAGAATTTGAATACATGGCAACCACTCATGCAATTAAGGAAGCAGTATGGTTACAAATATTGTGTTCAGGTATTGGGTTGGTACAACAAGATGTAAGGATAGAGTGTGACAGTCAGAGTGCAATTTTTCTGGCGAAGAACCCTGCTTATCATTCAAAGACAAAGCACATTGATGTTCAATATCACTTTTTGAGAGACATGATTGAAGAAAAGAAAGTATCACTGATGAAGGTGGACACTTTGAAGAATGTTGCAGACTCATTAACAAAATCTGTGAGCACTGAGAAGTTCTCTTGGTGTAGAGGATCCATGGGCATTGCTGCCCTGGATTTTTGACTATGTAACCCTGTAACCCACTGTATGAAAATAAAACAACAAGTGGGAGAATGTTGGGTATGTGTTATATTCTTTGCACGAGAAATTTTTTTCTGCCTCGGGAAACGTGACACCTACCTCGGGAAACGTGTCATGTATTTAGGTGGTTTTTCAGCACATGGTTTTTGCTGATGGTTTTCTATTTCTGGTTAAGGAATTAGGGTTTTTTCGAACAATCTAGGTCATTGGGTTAGGGTTTTGGATGCCGCTAGCTCCTATATGTATATTGTATTGTAAACAATGTAACACTATGAATGAATATAGAATATGCTAGTTTTCCTGGTTTGGGTTTCTAGGGGAAAAATCTCTGTGTAATGTTTGTATTTTCCATTGTATCTTTTTTGTTCTTTTCTGAATATTTGTTTACAGTTGATATTGTACAAGGTTAGGATTTACAGATGCATGAATTCAACCTTGCAAAGTTGAAGCAAACAAGAACAAGTAACAAACAACAAACTGGTGAACAAGCACCAAGAGGTCCAACTGCAGCTGTATGACCTCAACTTTGCAAAGTTGAATCAAACAACAATAAGCAACATCCAACGAACCAATGAGCAAACATCAACGAATGAACCAGTAATGTCGGTGAAGAACAATATTGCCCAAATTCACTACATACAAGATTGTATCCAAAAATCGAAGGAAAATGTATTGTAACATGCCTGTTAAGTAAACATTTAAGGCTGTGAGGCCTGTTAGGTAAACATTTAAGGCTATAAGGATTGTCCAAGGGCCTCGCGCTGTGTAAACATTTAAGAAATAATGCAGTGTGGCATGCCTGTTTACGTACACAATAATAAAATGCCTCTTTAAGTGCTTAATAACAATAAAAAATAAAAGTAATAATAACAACAATAGTTCGAATGCCCGCATGGGTGTAGACGGATTGGCAAGTGCCGTGTAAATGGAAGGAAATTTGTAAATTGAAGTCTCATGTTCGATTCTCACCCGGATTTACTCGTGCGCCATTCTTGTGGGCTGGGTGGTTGCACCTGGGGTTATAGTGGTAGCCGACAGGGATCGGCCCCGTGTCACGCGAGTACGAGAACCACGAGTTGCCGATTCCCCCAGTATAAAAAAAAAAAAAATAAAATAAAAAATAAAAATAACAATAGTTCGAACAATAGAGACTATGCAATTTTTTTTAAGTTAAAGGACAAACTAATATGAAGTCAACTAATAAAAAAGTGACTCTCCATGCTCAAAACTTTGGATATCTAAACATTTAAATAAAAATAGTAAAAATTGAAAAAGACCATAGATGATCAAAAACTTTGGATAAACTAACATATAAAACATAGGGAATAGAAAAGATGGCAATAAGACCTCGAATCTATTATCCAATGAGATCATGACATATAAGGTTTTTTTTATTATATAAAAAATAATGTTTTTAGTTCTCTAGTTCGAACAATAGAGATTATGCAAAATTTTTTAGTCAAAGGACAAACTAATATAAAGTCAACAAATTCTTGATCGCTATAGTCCCTCTACACCTTCGACAATAACTAATAAGATGAGATTTAGTTATCTCCTAAACTCTTTAACTTAATACAAGGTTCTTCAATAAGTTGTTTTAGTCCAACCTATGCATGATGATGCAAAGTTGTGTAATAAAGATTCATCAACCTTGCAAATTTACATAGTAGCATCAATTCAATTCTAAAAATTCTAGTACATTCTTCACTATAATACTTTTCCTAGAGTTAACCACTTAACACAAAAGAATTGTGCAAATGTCCAATTAACATATTATATAATTGTTTAAGTTAATATTCACAATCATCTATGTACATTAACCACTTAACCCAAAAGAATTGTGCAAATGTCCAATTAACATATTATATAATTGTTTAAGTTAATATTCACAATCATCTATGTACATTAGTAATGTAAAGATTATATATTTACTAATTAACTTTAAATATTCTCATA
>JASDQU010101436.1:146471-168913 GCA_032191745.1 Picea mariana | reverse complement strand
CTTATTATTAGTATCCACCAATTCTTATTATTATACTTCTACATTTACCTTTCTTAATATCATTATAGGTATTCTATTATACCTCTTATTATTAGTATCCACCAAGTAGTTTAGGAAACAAGGATAACCCTTTTTTCTCATTACCAAAAAAAAAACCTTATTTCTTTTAATATCAATTATCAAATTATGAAACCATATTAACCCTAGGGTATTTTGTAATATATAACCCTTCACATAAAATTGTAAAATCAACCAATTAAACTTAACATCATATTTAGCATATATCTATATATATCATATTTAACATATATTTATATATATTATATTATATGGATATAACATATATATCATTTCCTAACTATTATGATTTTTTATTTTTAATTTCACATTTTCATTTCTTTACATAAATATTGAATTTTATTATACTTTTTATTGTTTATTGTTTTGTTTGTTAATTTGTGCGGGACTTGTTGGCTACGCGATTAACCTGTGTCTTGAGAAACCGGGACTCAGGGGCATCTAAGCCATCAAAATCACCCGGGGATCGCACCCGGCCTGAGCCACACCAACCCTTAACATGGTTGGATTTTTTGTCCCCGCAGATTTCGAACCGGTGACTTTAACAACACAGAGTGGCTTAACAACACACTCCGTCACCGACTGTCCTACACCTCGGGGACTTATTATACTTTCTATTGTTAGCCCTTATCTAAATTATCAATTAATTTAGGAAACAAGGATAAACATCTCTCCATTATAAGAAAAGTAACTTTGTTTCTATTAATACCAATTATCAAATTTATGACACCATACTAACCATGAGATATCCCTTCACAAAGATTGCGTAAAATGCCGTTACCTCAACTTCATCTAAATTTATATTAGCTTCCACGTATGGCAGTTACTTGAACCCCTTATTGCAGAGGTGGAAGTTACTTGAACCCCTTATTGTAGAGGTGTCAGTGATCATTTAAATCTCTTTAAATGGCAAGTAAATCAACTCGTTCTTTCTGGTTTTAGATAAATTATTAACTTTAAACATGTGATATGAAATTTTTTTGGTTTATGTTTCAGATCACAATATAGCGATTTGACTAATAAAGTCTACAGAGGTATACATACCCTACCCCCCCTGGATTTGAACTTGTGACCTCTTAAGAGGAAACACATGTTCTTAACCATTAAACCCACTCAGACTCTATATTAACCATTTATATTACAATAAAAGCTAAAATGAAATTTAATTTTATAAATTATTAGATGTTATAAAATAGATATTTTTTTAGTCCTTTGAAAAAAAATAATATTGAATTGTCTTTGTTAATATAATAAAATACATATTTTAGTTAAACAATATTGTCAAGTATTGTTAATTCTGACATATCAAATCATGTACATATAAAATAAATTTTATATATTTTCAAATTTGTTGGGAGAGACTAAGTTGCATTGCAACTCTTGTTTTTTTTTTTCTAATGAAAATAGCTCAAAATTATATTGATTATAATTTTTTTACATTTCTATCATAATGTAAGAAAGACTGAAAAACTGCCATTATGAAATAACTCCACAACAAGTACAAAGGCCTACGTGCCTTCCATGCCATCCCTACCAACCTATAGTGGGCATGTAATAAGCTGATGTAATATAGAATCTTTGTCCATCAAAAGTTTGTAACCTTTCGGTGTCAATTCCATGCTCAAGAATATATTAATTACAATCACTCAAAATAGGTTCAAGAATTAAAAAATGTTTATGTGTTTGGCTGGGCCCTCACTTTCACCATCCTAGGTAAAATATATTAGTTTTCCTTTGGGAGAGTAAAGAGCTCTCTTAGATAGATTATCAGCCTCCTCATTGGATTCCCTATAAATATGATGGAAATTTATGCCTTGAAAGATTGTCATCAGTTCTCTTATCCTAATCTTCCACCCTTCGATATTGATCGCTTGCAAATTCCCTTTTGTATTAAGCCAATCGATGGTTACATTGGAATCCCCCATGACCTACAGATGTTGTATATTTAGAAGACTTGCAATCGAGAGAAATGCCCATGCTCCCATTAATTCTGCTTTAGTGTTGGTCCTTGCCCCAAAATTAATGAACCATCTGTAATCCATAGCCTCAATACATTTTAGAGTACCTCCCACCCTACATCTCAAACCCCCTTACCTCCACTGCCCCATCGAAAAAGGTCAATGTATAACCTTGAAGTTTGAAAAAAGGTTTTATTCTCAATGCCCGAGACTTGTTGACAACCAATTTTTTATGAAGTGCTCCAAGGATCTTGAAGACCACAGTAATTACCGACGGATACTTTTCTTCGAAAATTGCTAGGTTGTGTTCCTTCCATATAAACCAAGACGTTATAAATGGGAGGGTCTTGGGTGCCAACCTGTTCCGAATCCATGCTTCCATACAATTAACCAAAGAAGGGCCATTCCATCTGATAGTTAGATTTAAATGTTGTGATAGAGAAGCCCACACTCTCTTTGTGAACTCGCAATGAATGAGAAGATGATGAGTGTCTTCTGAGTTTTTTTTACACAAATAGCAAAGACCCGGACCTATCCATCCTTTTTTAAGAAGTATGTCATAAGTAAGTAATCTATTTTCTGCCGCCAGTAAGAAGAATACAATTATTTTTAGCCGTTTACACCATTTCCAACATTCAATATTCTAGCCACTCCAAATCGGCAAGGAACGAGTAGATATAACCGCCTCATAGCAATTTGAGACTGTGAATGCCCCCGATCGGTCTCCTTCAACCCATTTCGGTTCATCTTTGGTAAATGAAGACAGTGTAATTTCTTCTCCACACAGAGATTTAATATAATTTGACCATTCCATAGCTATTGCACCTGCTAAACCCAGATCGACGCTTGTTTTCCATCGATCTGTAAAATTAAGTTGATCTTGCATCTTTGTTGCTTGTGAAAGGAATGTGATCTGTTTGCTATTGAGTGTCATACATAATTCAATGATGAGGGTAGATCTTATACCCATTTCTAGAATTCTATCACAAGCGATTTTTATATGATTTCCACTGCCAGGAAGCTACACGATCCAGTGAAGAATGATCGGAAGTGTGCACAGGAGGCTTGCCTAAATCCTTGAAGCAGACCTATCTTTATTGGTCAATATTCTTAGCCAATCGATAAGTGATGATTTTTTTATAATTTATCTATGACAACATTATGCCAGAGAATTTCCTTTGTTAGAACGCGCCAAAGAGTCACTGAGTTTAATGCTAGATTGAAGGAATTTAAATTGCGAATACCCTAGCCCCCATTCCTTTTGGGTCTTGACAGAAACTCCTAGCTACAAAGGTGAATCCTCTGTCTGTTTTGGTGGCCATTCCACAAAAAATCGAACATCAATTTCCTGATTTTGGTTAATACCGAGCGGGGTAATGCTTCCAAATACATTGAGTAAACTGTTTGTCCTTCCATAACATATTTAACTAGGATATACCTCCCAGCCAAAGAGAGCCACCTGTTGCACCAGTAATTGATTTTGTTTGGAATTTTGGCAACAATCCATCCCCAATCTGCTACTCGATGAGTCCCAGTCTTCAAGTAATAGCCCAGGTAACAGAACCCATTAGTAAGATCACTGAAAGTATAATTAAGGAAAAATTCAAAATCATCCAGTTCTTGATCTGAAAGGCCAGAATAATGGACTATTGATTTTGTAAGGTTCACTGCTAGGCCAAAATCTTTACAAAAAAGTGAAAGCAATTTATCGATCACTCTCCATTCTGATAGACTAGCTTTGGATAATATGAGGATGTCGTCCACAAAAATAAGATGTAGGATTATGGTGAAATTGGCAATCTTTAAACTTGAGATAGCACCCTCCACTTGAATATTTTTCAATAATAAGCCGAGGCCCTCCATGATGAGAATGAAAAGAAGCGGTTAAAGAGGGCACCCCTATCTGATTCCCCTTCCGCTTCTGAAAAAATCAGTAGCCTCCCCATTAATAAGGACAACAAAGAATGAGGAAGTGATACAAGACATGATCCAATTGGCCAACTGTAACCCCAACCCAATTTTCAAAAGGATCATTCTGAGAAGATCCCAGTCAATGTAGTCGTAGGATTTCTTTAAGTCCAGTTTTAGGACTAGTGCTTTTAACTTCTTCTTTTTAATATTGTGGAGGCTTTCATGTGTCATCCCGATTGCATCTTGTATATGCCTACCTTCCAAGAAGCCCATCTGTTCATGAGAGATTGGCTTTGACAAAAAGGGCTTGATACAGTTGGCAATGACTTTTGAGATAAGCTTGTAACATAGGTTTCAAAGGGAAATAGGGCGAAAGTCCTCGAAAGTTTTTGGATTATTGGCCTATGGGATCAATGTCAAAAAAGTTGAGTTTAGGCCACCGACGATTTTTCCTAAAAGTCTATATTCTTCCACCATCGCTAAGAGATCCTCCCCGACTAGATCAAAGAAAAAAATAAAAAACTCTGCTTTCCACCCGTCTGGTCCCATACTTTTTTCTTTCTTACAATGAAAAAGTATTGATTTCGATTCCTCCAGAGTAACAAGGTTGTACAATGTATTCACTTCCTCTTCATCAACCATAAGTGGGAATAGATCTATCATTTTACATTGTTCTTCTATATTTGGTGTGGGAGATGCTCTGTAGAACTGCTTAAAGTAATGGACTGCTTCTTTTTTAATGCCTTGCTGATCCACCATTGTATCACCAACATCCCTGTTTATTTCCCAAATATGATTTTTGACTCTGTTATGACTAGTGACCTTATGAAAATATTTCGTATTCCTATCTCCACCTGCCATCCAGAGAGCCCTGCTGTGCAAGCGCCATTTCTCTTCCTCAAATCTTAATAGCTTGTTTCTATCTATTTCCAAACACAATGTTTTCTTTTCTCCTACCTCGTTATAGTCACTACTCAGAATACCAAAGTAAATTTTAATTTCTGCTTCAATCAACATTAATTTAGCTTTATTCTTTTCCTTCAAGTCTTTGTTCCATATTTTTGTAGCTTTTTTTAGGTCCTGTAATTTCCAAATTATTCTCTTCTGTTTGCCTTTTTCTGAGAGGTGAATCAGGTCTGGCGACAATTCCAGCTATAAGAGGACAGGGGCATGGTCAGAAACAAAAGGCAACTCGACCCATGACCTATAAAATCCAACTTCAGATAATAGATTTTCAGCTACTAGACACATGTCTAGTCTCCTTGAAATGGCTTCTTGCCCCTGACGCCCATTCCTCTAAGTTGGCCCCAGTTTCGCCGGTTTTATATCAATAATATGTTTTGATGAAAAAAGATCACTGTAATAGCCGTCCACTAAACCAATTCAATTCCCCCCCCAGGCCTCTTCTGGAGAGAGAAGGATATTAAAGTCTCCAACCATTATTAAATTTTTTAACGAAAGGAGACCACTTTCATCCAAATCTTTCCAAAAGGAAGTCCGATTGGTACAAGGTGCATATATATTGAGTAAGGCAACATCCCTATGATATAAAACACTCCTACTTGATAATAAAATGCCCCCCATCGTAAGATATGGAGCCATCTCGAACAGATTAGGGTCCCACGTAGCCAATAATCTTCCAGAGGTGCCCACATGACTTACTGAACAAACCGCCCACGTCGGTCTGAAAGAAAGTAAAAATTCCCTCGCTTTCTAAGAAATGACTAATGTTTCTTGGAAGAAAATAATCTCCGATCGAGTAAGTGCCAAACAACGTCGAATGGAAGCAACTTTGAGGGTTCCTCTGATCCCTCGAATGTTTAAGGAGAGCAATAACATTACTTTTCCCTCACCAGGGCTTTCACTGCTCTAAGAGGCCCATTATCACTGGAAGAAGGGGTAGATTCTGAAATCTTCACCGAGTTCTGTAACTGGTTTTTCCGACCACTTCTCATTTTGATGGCAGATATCTCAACTCCTAAACCCCTCGACCAAGCAAAATATCTCCCCTGGATTGCCTGTTTAATCTTGGTACTAGTAATCCCAGAAGACTCCCCACGACCAATGCAAGTCCTCCCTAAAAAAGTGGGTAGTTTAATGGTGTGATCACTATTCTTAATAATAGGAATCAATGATTCTAGAACATTGTTAAGTGTGCTCTCAGTCTCCTCTGGTTCTCTATAACTCGCCTCCGACAAAGAATCGAAAGTGTCAGGAAGATTAGGACTGCAGAGTGCCACATACACCCTCACCTCACCCCCTTGATCTTTGGAAAAAATCGAGCCACCTACATTTGTGTAGTCTGGAGAGGTAGCATGGCTCACCTCTGATCAAAATGCACCTGTAATATCCCCTTCCAAAAGAGTATGCTGCAGCTGAGGTGACACATCCCCTTGCAAAATTGGTAAAGAAAGTCCAGCTACACATGTGAATGAGGGAGAGGTAGCATGACTCACAGCTGGTAGGTTGGGCACTCCACCTACAATTGTGTGGGATGGAGAGGAAGCATGCCTCACCGCTGGATGAAAAGAAACTGCAGTAACCTCTTCCAAACCAGTAGGCTACAACTCAAGCATCTCATTCCCTTGCAAGTCTAGAAAAGAATGACCAACTACACATGTGAAAGAGGGAGAGGCTGCACGACTTGCAGCTGGTGGAACAGAAACAACAGTAAGGGGTCTATCCCCTTCCACACCAGAGAGATGTTTATCAATACCAAGACTATGAAAAGTTTATGACCCCTCAGCTACCCCTCTAGAACCAGAAGTGGAATGTAACAACCAGTCCGAGCTATCGACTACTTCCTTTTCCCACTCAGTTAAAGAAGAAAAGAGTGAAGGACATAGTTGTTTTAACTTACCTGAAAGAGTGCTTGATGGAGCCGAATGAAAGTCAGTCTCAACTGCAGAAAAGTGAGGAACGACCCCTAATGAAGCATCTTCATCGATATAGGCCGAAGGGTCTTCCTGGATCATGGTTTCTTAAGACTTATCCTCAAAGACTTTACCGAGGCATTCCCTTCATAGGTGGCCGGTACAATGACACCAACTACATATGAAGGGGATGCCCTGATAATCTAAACGTTGTTTAGTATGGCGACCTCACCACTCTATGTCCATCACTTTAGACAGTCCTTCATTTAGATCGATCTCCACCAATATCCTGCCCACTTTTCTTGCCAAGGACTCCATAGAAGAAGTATCTAGTGAAATAAAACGCCCCAGAGAGTTTCCAACTACCTTCAAGGCCCCCTCATTCCATAGATGTAAGGGTAGTGTAGGCAATAATACCCACATGTGCCTATGTTGGAAGTATTCACTGGCATGATCAAAGGCCACCCTCCACCTTTTCAACATCAGTGTACTCTGCCCTAAAACCCAGAACCTGTCTAGTAAAATAGAAGCATCCTCCAAAGTTCTGCAAATAAAACCCATCCACCCTTTCGTGAGATATTGTATCTCAGGAGAGTATCCGAGGATAGGTTTCCAGGTTTTTTGTACCCAAGCTAAGACAGAGCAGTCTTCTAGGTAAGTGTAAGAAATTCTTCCTACCAACCCACACAAGGCAAGCTTGCAAGTCTCTTCAAGGCCTACATCATCTCCTAGAACCATCCTCCTCACTCTCTTGTTAGGTTTCCATGCCCTTTTCAAAATTCCAATCTGAACACCGTTAAGTAGAGGACTCCTAACCCGACCATCCAGTGCTCCGTCTGTATCCCCTTTTCTACAGTGGTGTACCGAAGCCTTTGGTATATGGGAGACCAGGAAATGTGATGTAGTAGGTGGGCCTTCACTAGATGATGTAGGACTGAAGAAAGAGTGTTCCTAGAAATTACTCGAAGCCAGTGAATGCTTAGGACTGACAGTATCACCAATGGGCGACAAGGAATGAATAATAGAAGGTAAGGATCCCAAAGAAGCCCCAACCCTGTCTTCCTTATTGAAAAGTCCTATCCCGTTCCATTCTTTCTCATACTGTGGGTCCATAAGTGTAGTGAAGTCTTGAGTAACACCAACTAACACCCCCCGGTTCATGGTAAAAAACAATGACACACTATGCCAAATAAAAAAAAAGGTATTAAAACCCAAGGGAGACAAAGATGTAAGAACAAGAGAAACACTCCCAAAGTAACAAATCTTGCCATTGGAATCCTAGGCAAAGTAAACACCCAAAACTAAGTCATTATGACTGATGTTTATTTCGAGTTAGTTAAGGAAACAATCAAAGAAAATAGGTTTACAAAATGAGGGGAGGAAATGATAAAATACCCAACCCCAAGGAACAAAAACCAACTCCAATGAGTGACTAGTCAAGTAGTCAGTCCCTAAGTAAGAAGACTCCAAAGCAAATATGTCTAATACTCATGACACTCTCCCAAAGAGAAAAGAAATCTAGTCTGAAGTCTAGAAACACTCGGAGTGACCTCCTAATATGAACAAACAACCACAAGACATGAACCTTACACTGACTTAACTAACTCTGACTCTGGAACATTGCCATCAATAAACAGTTCAAAGTGAACTGCTAAGGTTAATGGTTTCAGAGTAAAGGGCGAAAGCAATATTCATAGCGATCCCCAGCCTCCTCCCAAGTACACTGACTCTACGAACTGTGAATTTGGAAGTGATTGCCATCACTAAACGGTTCAATGTTCACTATTGGCCCTTGACCAAGTTTTGAGGAATACTTGGTCATATTTGACCATTTTTGGGACTTCGAAAGCCTGTCGAAGATGAAGTGCAAAGCGAAGAGGAGATTGTGGAAGCTAGACCCCATTTTTGGGTCGTTTTTGGGTTTTGGGAATATGTAATGGGAAAGGGATGTCGGCCCGTGGGTTTACCCATGCTTAGGCCCACTTTTGTAGTGTATAAATAGGTATCTAGGCGATGTAAGTAAAGTAGAATATTAGCCAAGGGCTTAGTGCTAGAATTGATCTATGTGATTGACTTGTAGAGCTGAGTGCAAGTATTGTAAGTTCTGAGTGCATAGATCGTAAGGATGCTCTATGCTAGATCTACTCGAGGAAGGAGGATCTGGTGAGGTGCACGCAGATCTCCTGTCCTATGTGGAGTAGGATTTTGATAAGTTCTCTGCTGTAACCAGATTGACTGAAGCTAATAAAGAAGAAGAGTTGGTGGATGTAGCCCTAGGGTGGGGGTGAACCACGTAAATACTGTGTGTTGCGCTTTGTGCTAATTCTTAGATGTTTTGTATTGCTAAGTTCTTAGATGTGATTATATAGACTTTCTTATGATTAGTGCTAGAGATGTATATGAATGCTAAATCCGATGTGTATGAATATGCTAAGTTCTTGGTCTACCAGATTTGATCTGTCTTGTTGTTGCTAAGTGTTAAAATAACCTAGACCTAAGTGAATGCTGCGATGCTATGTTTTGTTGGCGATATAGATCTAAGTGGAATATTGATGAATGATCTATGCTAAGTGCTTGCTAAGTGTTGTAATCACAGACCTGTGTCCCAAATAAGGTTGCAGACACCTGAGTCTTGTAACCACCCCTTCCTCTACCTCGGGTGAGACTTCATCGGCTTTGTAGGTGTTGCCAAAAGGGTCGATAGTTAGGGTTTTGTTGGTGTGCTGTTGTAGCCTTGAACCCCAGGTCTTCCCCTATGCCAACAAATGGTTCCGTTGTTGGGACTGAAATTGTGATTGCTGGGAACTAAGAGAGAAGAAGCTTTGTGCAAAGATTCGTCTTGAAACTGTGGAAGCTCTGTGCGTGGATCTGTGCCCTAGTGCGCAGTATTTAACTTGATCTGAAAAGCTCTGTGCTGAAAAGAGAAGGCCAGATCTAAAGAAAAGAAGCGAGATCTGAACGCTTTGTGCTCTGAGAAAAGTAAAAGTGGAAGTTTATGAAGAAAAGAGGTAAGATATGTAAGCTCAGTGCTCCTATAAAGGTAATAATAGTTAAAAGTTCTTAGATCTGAAAGCAGACGTAAGATAAGTGGAAATTTTTGTTTCTAGAGCATGGATCTAGGTATATTTGATAGATTCTGTCCTAGCTTGAAAACTAGGGCTCTGATGAATGAAAGAAAGTTTGATATGAATAGATCTGATAGATATGTTATACCTATGCATAGAAAGAATGTCTGGACTAACAAATGGATGCAGGAACTTAGAAAGAATTTTTTGCAGGTTAGCTACCACGATCCTAGTGTGCAGTACAGAAGAGGCTAGGGATCATTTAAAAAAAAGAGAGCATTAACCCTATGTTACAGCTGCAGAAGACCATGACATATTGCTAAGGAATGCCCTGGGAAAAGACCTAGTTGTCTTTGTTGCAAAGCTATGGACCATGAAGTGTTGGATTGCCCTAGAATGATTGCTAAGCTTGAAAGAATGAATCTGAATGAAGAAAAACCTAAGACAGATCCAGAAATAGAAGAACCCCAGAAAGAATAAGAAAAGATATTACTACAGATGAAAGACACCTTGAATGACCACCGACATGTTAGATTATTAAAGGTCTTTAACGAAAAAGAATGCATCGAGGTAATAATAGGAGACTTTGACATTGAATGTGTTCTGGATGAGGAAACATAGGTGAATGTTATGATAGAGAGAACTTGGGAAGCTATAGGAAGGACTGCTATGATCCCTTCACTAAGCGGAATAGGGTTATTCAGAGGGAAACTGGTAAACCTATGTGGAAGGCTCACTCAGATATCTATGAATGTCAATGGAACTTCAACAAAGGAAGAGTTTGAGATTATCAAATTTATTGAGGACAACACCCTGTTTACTATGTTACTTGGAAAAACTTGGATTGAAAGAGATCAAGGTAGGAAGAAGGAAGAAGAAAAGGTTTTAGAACAATAGAGACAAGAGTTGAAAGATTTCATGACCAGAAGGATCGCACAGTTGATTGAAGAACATGAGAACAAATCAAAGCTATTTGACACTAGAAGCCCAGATGTCAAAGCTGCAAAAGCATTAGGGGACTCACAAAAGATTGGAGTATCTGTATCAGATATAGACGAAGTAGTACCCCTGAGTCTTGGGAGAGAACATCAACAACGTGAAGTGACTGTGTCCAAGGAAAATAAGAATAAGAACAGGAAAATAACTACCTAGATGAAGCTCACGGGGAAGAAGGATAGGAAGCTAAGTAAAAAGAGAGATAAGATCGACAGGCTACAGAGGGTTCCAGAGGGAACCTCTCAGGAAGAAAACTTGTAAAATTAGAGCTTCGCTGGGATATCAGAACAACGACATGGGTCACTTTGCCATGGTGAATCAATATAGCCGTTGGAAGTCGATATATCCGTTCGACTGCCACTCCAAATAGATTGAAAAGCATTGGTGGCTCATCACTAGACTGTTAGACCACGCCATAACGAAAATAACAAGAGTTAATGAAGCCCCATATCTGTTACAAACGATCCGTTACAGAGTTACTTACTTATTCCATCATGCCATGGACAAAAGACACTTTTTCTAATTGCGAATTTGAGTCCGCAAACAATATGAATATTAACAATGATTACTCCACTCTTACTCTTTACAGTACCTACGTTACTTTGAGAACTCGAGATATTGATCCTGAGCGTATATGTCCGACGAATTTAGTGTAGATGAAGAATCTATAAGAGCAATACTCGCTAGCCTCAGAGCTGAAAGAGTCATGTCGGAGAGAGGATTGTCTACAGGTTTACAGGCATCATCGACGAGAGGAGTGCAACTCTCCCTGTTGACTGCTCGAGCAGGAACATCTCTAGTCGGCGCAGAAATAAGAACCTAACATAAAGACGATATGGCCAATGCGAATTTGGTTCCATCCATCCTACCTACTTACATACCACCTCTGAGTGGTGCGATCAACAGATACAGTGTGCCTAGAGACTTTGAGTACACTCTAGTCACTGCATACCCGCCGAAAGGGGTACGCGCAGTCCGTGTAGATCAAGACAAGATTGCATCATTGAAGTTTAGTGACTTCAACCTGGGGGATCGTAAAGTTTACAACATGATTGCCCCGTACAAGTACTGAACTAGAACCAAGGGAAAGAATTTGAAGATTGTCCCTCAGCAATGGACGTTGAACCTCGCACAGTCCACTCTACTCAACGTTATGAAGATACCACACTTCGGTAGACACCAGGAGGTGAATGCTTGTGTGAAGCTGTTGCTGGCGAGTTACCATGGAGGATACTTATGGTTAAACCATCACATAACAGTTGATCCAGTGCTGATCAATCAGATCACCGAGCTTAGCATGCAGGGCCTTGATCCCCATGATTACTATCCTAGAAAAACCGCGGATCGCACTCTTGCTCAGAAGATCAAAGAAGCTTATGGCGATGTTGATAAAGGCGTGTGAGGCTACAAGGTAGCTTCTATTGAAAGTGGCACAGTGCACCTCGCCTATCAATTGATCAAAAGGAAGTTGGTATGCAAGAATCGACCCACACAAGTATCCGGCTTTGTAGTCGACCTCACAGGGAAGTGCATAGAGGGACTACAGATGAACTGGGTGAAGTACCTGGTGAATCAACTAGAGATTGATTGCAGAGAAGCCCAGGATCAGGGGCATGAATTCCATATTAGCTGGCTCTTGATACTTATAGCTTTCGTTGCATGGGAGCTACTGGAAGGTGCAACATTCTCGGACATCAAACCCTTTGAACCACTGGCCGCGAAGTTCAGTACACTATGGTACTCGAATGATATGAATAAGCAGTGGAAATCCAATGATGTCTTCCATACCTACTACACCCAATTGAAGCTCGCCATCTAGTCCGAGCCTCGCATGACCCCGAATACTTTACACATGTTTCGACCTTTGATGAAGTTTAGCGCGGACTGCCATTTCATATATATTATAGCACACGCTGATGAGCATAAGGAACAACTTCGGTATTATTATAAGATGACAGAAGAAGACCTGGAGGAGATCACCAAGGAATGGTCAGTGAAACTCCTTGTTTCAGTAGACCCTGCAGAAATATCCGACTTCAACAACCCAAAAGATGCGCAGGATACACCTGGGTCCAGTAAGACAAAGAAAACAAAGAAGACGAGGAAGGTCGAGGAAGTCCAGGATATAGACATCCTATCTGTGAGGACAACTTCCATTACACCAGATCAAGGAGGTGATGGAGAAGACTTAGAAGAATTCGTACAAAGACCAGAAAACGAAGTAGAAATCATAAAGAAGAGGAAGGGTTCACCTCCGAAACCTTCCTCCCGAAAGAAATCGAAAGCACCCGTAACTAAGCTGCAGACCACGCTCACTCCAGATGACTTCAGTTTCCTCATTGCATCTATGAATGAAGCTATAGAAGAGATAGCAGAAAAGCAGGAAGCTAAGCAAGAGACAATGTACAACATAATTGAGATTGAGCTCCAAGGAGTGCAGCAGGCACTTCAGTCTAGCCGCACAGTCTCAATTGCGCCACTGCCAGAAGGAACAACATAAGAGGGAGATGAACCAGTTCGACTCTGCAAGATCGTTGACACAGTTGAAGTATGCCTTCGGAAAGCACTGGAAGAAACAATGCAGGCCACCCAAGCCTTAAAGCAAGCACATGAGGAAATCATCGAACAATGCCAAGCTATGCAACAAGAGAAGGACACTCTCCAAGCGAAATTTGAAGAAGACAGAGGAAAGATCAAAAAAGAGAAAGAGCAGCTGCTCGCGAATGAGATAAGGATTGAAGAAGCAGTCAACAGAGCATTTCGCTCTGTGACCAGCTTAGAGCATAAGGTAGAAGAACCCATAGAATGTCAAGTGATGAAGCTTCCTGAAGTTATTCAACAAATTCAAAAAAGAGTCGTGGAATTAGAGCTTCAGACCATACAAAGTACCCCGCAAGAAGTATGCGACCAATGAGAAATGACTACTTGGAGCACAGTAAAAATGATTAAAGCACTCACTGAGGAATGCAAATAGTTAAGTAGCAGAAGTGCGCAGATATATGAGAACCTAACCGAGAATCCAAAATTGCATAAATTGGAGTTGCAGCTCTAGGAGGTGAAGCATGAAGCCAAAAAGATACAAGTGCAGTTGAAGGCCCTATCAGTCGTAGAGAGAATGAAGTGGTCTCATGAGTAGCGCACCGCCCAACAGTAGATTCACACTCTTCAAAGTAAAGTAATGGAGGTCACTTAGCGAATCCAACCCATGTAGGATAAGGCATGCATGTTATTTTTGGAGATCGAGACCCAAGGAACAGAGCTAGAATAGGTCATCATCTCAACAGAGCAGTGCCTCGATGGGCCAGTAAATGACGCACTCATCCAGGAGTTCGCCGAGAAAGAGGCCGTGGCACGACAACAGGTCAAAGCAGCTCGAGCTAAGCTTGAGGCATTCGAGGCAGAACTGATCAGACCTAGGTGACTCAGGATGAGTCACAGGTGAGTGTTGGGGGCCCGTTGGCCCTTGACCAAGTTTTGAGGAATACTTGGTCATATTTGACCATTTTTTGGACTTCGACAGCTTGTTGAAGACGAAGCACAAAGCGAAGCGGATATTGCGGAAGCTAGACCCCCTTTTTGGGTTTTGGGAATATGTAATGGGAAAGGGATGTCGGCTCATGGGTTTACCCACACTTAGGTCCACTTTTGTAGTGTATAAATAGATATCTAGGCGATGTAAGTAAAGGAGAAGATTAGCCAAGGGCTTAGTGCTAGAATTGATCTATGTGATTGACTTGTAGAGCTGAGTGCAAGTGTTGTAAGTTCTGAGTGCACAGATCGTAAGGAGGCTTTGTGCTAGATCTACTTGAGGAAGGAGGATCTAGGGAGGTGTGCTTAGATATCCTGTCCTATGCGGAGTAGGATTTTGATAAGATCTGTGCTGTAATCATATTGAATGAAGCTAATAAAGAAGAAGAGTTGGTGGACTTAGCCCCAGGGTGGGGGTGAAACACGTAAATACCGTGTGTTGCGCTTTGTGCTAATTCTTAGATGTTTTGTATTGCTAAGTGCTTAGATGTGATTAGATATACTTGCTTATGCTTAGTTCTAGAGATGTATATGAATGCTAAATCCGATGTGTATGAATATGCTAAGTGCTTGGTCTACCAGATCTGATCTATCTTGTTGTTGCTAAGTGTTAAAATAACCTAGACCTAAGTGAATGATGCGATGCTCTGTTTTGTCGGCAAGGTAGATCTAAGTGGAATATTGATGAATGATCTATGCTAAGTGCTTTCTAAGTGTTGCAATCACAGACCTGTGTCCTAGCTAAGGTTGCGGACTCCCGAGTCTTGCAACCACCCTTGCCTCTACCTCAGGTGAGACTTCATCTGCTTCGCAGGTGTTGTCGAAAGGGCTAGTAGTTAGGGTTTTGTTGGTGTGCTATTGTAGCGTTAAACCCTGGGTCTACCCCTGTACCAAAATTCACTGCTAAGGTTAATGGTTTCAAAGTAACAAACGATTGTAGGTTTCATGGCGTTCCCTAAGTAGCTCCCCGATCGGAGGAGAGATTAAATGCCCATGCAAATCTTGTTAATTATAAGAACAAGAGAAAAAATTAATCAAGTGTAAAAATGTAAAGGTAAAATATATTATTCCTTTTTGTTGAATGTCACGTGACACTATACATTACCAATCTTATGGGAATCATTAGTTTGGCATTAATCCACACACTTCAATTTTATATCCACTTAGAAAACTATGAGTTCTGGTTTCCAGGATGTCGAAGTTTTTAATTGTAGGGGAGATATTTTGAGATAATTAATACGACCAAATAGATGAATTTATATTTGAATTGTTAAGATGTGAAATAATCATAAACAATATGATTATCAAATAAAATAATTAAATCAATTAAAATAATGGAAAGGCAACTACTTTAAAAAGGATTATAAATTGACCACTTATATTCTTCCACAGGGGTTGCCAAAATTTATTTAAATGAGCTGCATTTATCACAAGTATCTAATTTCATTTTAATTTCAGAAATAATAATTCAAGACTCACAATCCCCAAAAGAAAGATGGAATTTGATCCATAAATAAAATGTGAAGTTGTTATGCTAGATGTTACATGCACCATCCATTGAAATAATCACAAAATTCTGACCATATTAAGATAACAAGCTGAACTTTATGAAAACAAACTTGTGTAAAGTGTGTGCTTGGGAACTTTATGAAAACAAACTTTTGTAAAGCGTGCGCTTGCAAATAAAGATAAAGAAATATATATATATATATATATGAAATGATGATAGATTGACAAATGTGTGAGTGAGCACCATCTCTTACTAAATTGAACAAGCTGAACTTTATGAAAACAAATTTGTGTAAAGTGTGCGCTTGATATATATATATATATAGGGATGATGATAGATTGACAAATGTGTGAGTGACCACCATCTCTATTACTAAATTTAAACATAGAGAATTGTTATAGGTATGCATATCATCGGTTTTATGATGAGACTCTTATATAATAATTAAATACAAGAAGAAGCTCCCCATGATTTTGAAACCTTTAGCAAGAGAATGTGGATAAAGGTGCCTCACGCATCACATTTGCAGAGAGATTTAAGGTGTTATAAACACTCAATTAGCAATAACAATTTAACGTAGTTAGTCGATAATATATATTACTTCAACACTGTAATAAAGAATGTGAACTGAGCAAATAACTTGTAATTGAACATTCCATATATAAGATAAAACACAATTTCCAATAGGCAAACAAATTGTCCTAATCCCCACTATAACACGACAATAGTAATGATTTATTTAACTCAAAATTTACATGTTGGGTATACCATCCATTCTATGACAATAAAACATTATAATTTACCAAATTATATTAATAAATATTCGAGCAACATTAAATCTAAATTTCCTACAATTTACCAAATTATATTAATAAATATTCGAGGAGCATTAAATCTAAATTAAATCTAAATTTCCTTTCACAATTGTAAAGCATATTTATATATCTAACTGAAATTATTTGATAAGATTATCATCACTGGTGAAGTTGTTTGCCTAAGATTTGCGTCACTTGTCGAAAATCACGTCGCTTCACCGGAACTTATCGATCTTTGCCACAAACTTGCTGATTGTTGAAATGACTCATTGGATGCCTCCTAGCCAACACAACATGCACTCTTCTTCCCCTATGCCCCCCGATCCCAAGAGGGGCTATACAAACTAGCCACCAAACTAGCTACAAAGTGACCACTCACAAGTGAGAGGATCCCACCTCTTAACACTTTTCGTTGTCCAAATCAAAATAGAAACGCTCAAAATCTACCGCCATTACGATGACCGTCCAACAATAGGGTATAATGTGATCCCTCTCTTGACCCAAGACCTTTCTTTTATAACCTCCATGAAATTATCAATTAAAATTTAAAAACAACTTATTTCCCTCACTCACATTCATTAAAATCCTAAAATTACTCTCAATTGTTTCTTAGCTTTTATTCAAGATTCCCTTGCTTTTCTTGTCTCATATTTTATATTTTTTTTCTTAGATGTTTCCCAATTTGTTTTTTGACTTTTAGATTTTCTCTTAAATGTTTCCTTGCTTCTCTCTTCTTTTGGATTTTCCCTTGGTTGTTTCCATGCTTTTCTTATATTTTAGATTCCCCCCTAGATGTATGTTTCCTTTCCTTTCTTGTCTTTTATATTTTTACATTAGATGCTTCCTTTAAACAATTGTTTCTTATGAATTTAATAATTGCTATTTATTTATTCACTTATTTAATATCATGCACGTCTTTTAGTTTCCTTCCAAATTGTTTGTTTTTCTTTAATATTTTTTTTTTCTTGAATTTTATATCCCCTTTACCCATAAATTCTTAAAATAAATTAATTGTTCCATAAACATCAAACCCTTCCAATAAAATTTGATTTTCAAGTTTTCTAGTAGGACTCTACCTATTTACTTTATCACCTTATCCTTAAGTTAACTTACATGTTTCCCTTTACATTAGAAGTTTAATTTAAAACAAAGGATAAGGGTGCTAGGAATTCCATGCCTTTCAGGATGTACTAATGTACTCCACGGGTTCAATGTGTCATTCCTTTCAAGCGCTTTTGACCTTGAGTGTTGGGAATATGACACAACCACCGAAGATCCTATTACTCCTACAGTTTCCCTTATTTTGAGACTACTAGACGCTGAGTAATAATACCTCCATCTTATTGCACACCCCTCAGTATACCTCGCGAGTGACTAAGACCCATTCTACCCTTGTGACATCGTGCAACCCTATGAGCAAGAGTGTCCCTCACTCTTCAACTCCGACCACGGTGGGAGTGCTAGTGAGTGAAATTACGGATGTTGTTCCACCCATCCCTTTATGCTAGTGTGGTTTTATATAGCCCCACTACTCCTTTTGTGAGTCATATAAAAAAGCATGATTCCTGTGCATGCATCCACTAAACAATTTTTACTTAGCATGTTAAAAATTTTATCAATTCATTTACTCCCTGACTCAGTCTGGAGTTCTAGTGTCTTGTTGATGATACCCACGTCAACCAGTCATTGGGCTTCCTATACACTCAGGAACTCATCAATAATGTATGTACAATCATGATCATCCATAAATTTATTCAATAATATATAATGTGTAATTTATCAATTTCACATTTGACATTTTAATGATTTCATAAGAAGTCTAGCATAAGTATGCTATCTAATAATAGTCAAGTGAAATGGGGTGTTACAAAAACCACCTACGACTTAAGTGGGGTTGGAATAAATATGCCAAGTCTCATCTAAATAATTGGGGAGTAAAGGAAGAGGTCACTCTGCAAAATAACAATAATATTAAAAATACTTTTACATCTAAATTTAAGGAGAAATTATAGTGTGATAAAGAATTAGATTATAAAATAAAATTAAGATACTATTGTTGATTTAAAATTTGGTCACTTCAATTTTCCACTCTTCGGGTTAATAAAAAAAAATTGATATCAGGAGAAAGAAAATTTGAACGATCATCAGCTCAAGATGTATCCCTTAGTCTCAACTTTATCACACATTTTATAGAATACAAATTTGAGTTCGTATGCTCAATATATCCACATTTTTGTTCAAATTCCTGATGAGCACTTTTTCATGTGCAACACAGTTTGTTTCTCTTGTAGCACTAAGTTTCTTCGGTACTTATTCTTGATACTCACTCTCGATACTTGAAGTTCTTGAAAATATTTAATCTTATCTTCTTTTGAGACTAAGTATCTCAAGTTAGTCTTATATCTTATCTTCTTCTTATGTCTTGTATCTTATCCTGTTCTTATAAGTCTCGTATCTCATCTTCTCCCATATTCCCATACTTAGAATTTTTTCAATCCTCCCCCTCACTTTAGTCTTCCATATTCCCCTCACCTTCTCCTTTCTCCATACTTTCTTCCATACTTTAGAATATTTTCACCTCCATACTCTATTCTCCTCCATACTCTCCATAATTTCTTCCTTACAATATTTTCACTTCCATACTCTCTTCCATACTTAGAAATATTTTTAGACTCTCTTCCATACTCTCAAGATCCAAGCGTTGGTTTTGGACAAACTATACCTCATTGGAAAGTAATTCAATGAGGAAGATGATGGAATAGGTTTTAAGGGTTGAATTTGGCCATAATTCTTCCATAAATTGAAAGAATAGTTAGCTATGTTTGCATGACTCGCTAGTAAATCTGCTTAAAACCTCAAATTCATGAGCTTATAACTTGATATATGTACCTCCAAATTGCACTCAAGAGGACTCATTGGAAATTTAGAATGATGAATATTACTCCTGTAATGGTTTCTATAGTTAAGAGGTCAAATATCGTGCTCAAAAAAATTAAAACATGGTTCATTTAAAAAATAGAAGAAGTTAGTTTAAATTTTGGAAATAAAAGTTTATTAAATGACTTTTATTAAAGATGAAATGGGCCCCACTTCAAGGCATGAATTTCAATGACATAATTCATTAATGAGGCTTCAATAAATAATTATTTAAAGTGGTTATCTCAAGAATAAAAGTGTGTGGAAGTTTCTAGAAAGACCAAAACCCTAACTACTTCAAGAAGCATTGGAAGCAGCTTTTAAAGAGACAGAGCACCATCAAACAAGGTTAGAGGGAAATCAGAAGATCATAGTAGAAAAGTTACAACCATTAAAATAGCCAAGTCTCTGATCAACAAACAAAGATCTCCAATTTTCTTTCTTCTTCTTCTTCTACAATATTTTCTCAAGGCCTTATGCTTGTATTTCTGAACTGAGCACAAGGTTGATATTTTTGAATGTCTTTCTTGTATTATTCCCAGACTCTTTCTCTAAAAAGATCATGGATTATTTTATAGCCATATGTGTGACTAATAAATGTTAGCCAAGATTGTATAAATGATTCATGGAGGTTTAGTCCTTGCATTTGGCAAGCTTCATTTTTGAGCATTAGTCAATTGGTTTGCTGAAATGATTTGTATTGTTGAATATCTTTTATGAAACTCCACAAAGAACTACTTCAGGATGTAATTTCAATGATTTGTCAAACTTTGAGTATATGAACATGAGATTTTTGAAGTGCATCTATCATATTCACTTCTATTTTAAATTCAATACTCTTTTAAAGTTCTCTGAAATGATCAAGATCATTTCACTTTTTTTCTTGCAAGGAGATATGGTCTCATCTTCTGTTTGCACGCATTTCCGAGGGTTGTAATAATGAAGCTGAACATATATCTATTTTGATATTGAATCCTTTCTTCATATTTTTATTGTTAAGAAGCTTCTTGGTCCATTAAAAAATAAATATGGTTATCAAGAACCATTTCATATATAAAATAAAGAAATAAAGACTTGGGGTTTGTTGTCTAGAATTCTCCCATTTGACAACCCAATACAAGAATATCAAGGCATATATTTCAAACTATGATAGAGGAGTACCACCTCTATAAAAAAATAGGGGTATTTTATCCTCGTGACGTTGTTGTTTGGATCTTGACCAATTTGAACATCAACAACTATAAAGAAGTGATCAATCATAATATATAAGATCAAAAGTATCTCTATATTTTGACTAGTGTAAAGAAGAAAATAAACATTGCTAAAATAAGAATAAACTTTCACGAGATTTATAGTGAAACATGGCATTGGACAATTCCTAAAATGTAGTGGGCCGAAATAATTTTTCATCTTTGTGACATTAARAGGGTTGAAGATGAAAAACACTTTCTCTTAAAATGTCCCGCGTACACCCATGTTAGATCACAATTTCAAAATATTTTCTACAATACGACCTTCCTAACCTTTTAACTCATGAACACTATGGTGATTTAGAAACTCTTCTCTTAAAGMTTTTCGATAATAGAAATAAAATTCTAAAGGAGACCAAGTAATTCCTTACCTTTCTTAAGGTCCAATAGACCAAATTTGATATAAGTAGGCATTAACCATCATCATTATCAAATATTTGTTTTTATTATTATTTTGAGATGTAAATTTATAATTTATAAATATAAACTTGTATATATATATTTGTCATTAATTGGGTGATATAATAAACTCATAACAATCACGTTAATGTGTTTGGTATACACAGATGTACCTTTAAAAGAACATTATTGATATCCTAAATATAAGTCGATATAATATTTTTATAATAAAAAAATAATAATATCATAGTTAATACATTAATAATGTGTTTTTTTTTTTATAGAATGTTCTAGTTGTTACTAGTTATCTAGCGCATAGACATGATCAAAATAATAATATGATGATATTTAAAAATGTTCGTATTATTGCTAAATGTCTCTCATACACCATTATTTGTTTGATATGTTAATAATTTTACTTTATATGATATAACTTATGATGTATTGATAATTATATAAATTTCTTATTGCTCTTATTCATATATTAATAATTATATATATTTAATAATTTAATCTTGGTATTTTTAAAATTTGATTCCATTGTATGGGAAAAAAACATTGTTCAGGGCCTCAAAACGACACTAAAAGTTTAGGACCCAGAAATCATAACAAAAGTGATCAAGATGGAGAACCATGATGAGTCAGTGGAAGAGGTGGGTGGCCACTGATATCTACTTGGATCAGTCCTCCCCCCTTAGAATGAAATGGTCCCCAATGCGTCAAGTTCTCTCAGGAGATGGGGAAATGTTTGCTGAATTTTAACCTTGGTGAGCCACTTGCCTTGCTGAAGTAGTTGTCCTTCTTTGACAACCTGATGGAGCTATATGTCCTACTAGCAGGTTCCCTTCATCCCGATGTCCATGATCCAATCCACTGGACCCTTTTCAAGGAATTTTGTATTGAGTTTTGTAGGGGCCAATTGCTCAGCCACCTTCGAGGTCTCTAGTAGAGGTGGGAAATATGGTCGAAGAAGTTCCACATTAAATACTAGGTGCAAGCCAAGGAAAAGAGGAATACTCAATTAGAAATCATTTTCACCCACATTCTTGGAGATAATGCAAGGCCCGTATCGGAGCAGCCTAAGATTCCTGTGGGGGCATGTGAGGTGATCTTTCTACATATGCAACCACATATTGTCACCAA
>JASDQU010101436.1:58390-74632 GCA_032191745.1 Picea mariana | reverse complement strand
TTAAACCCTTTTAACAAAAACGAAGCCCCCATTTGTGTATGCATATCCCCTACATGAACCATACCCTGACCGCATCCCTTTGCACTCATTACCCCGACTACATCCCTATGCACTCCATACCCCGACCACATCCCTGCACTCCATAACCCCGCATCCCTGCACACCCGCGGCCATATGTCATATCCCCACGCCCAATATTGATCCATATCCCCACAACAGTAAAGAGGCCGACTGTCATATCCTTGTGACAACAATATACTGGCCATAGATGGAGAAAGAAGCTGTAGACAGAGGATAAAGACTAGGGAATAGATAAACAATGAGAGGGAGGTCCCAAACAGAGGAGAAAGAGGGCACAAAAAAAGGAGAAAGAGGTCGAGCGCCTTAGCCCTAGCAATGACAGAAGGAAAGGTATATTTCCATGACCAGAAACGCCTCGCTCTTTTTTCATATCTAATTATGATATTGAAATTGAAATTTCGTTATGAAATTGAAAGGAAAAAGAGAAATGCCAACAATTATCTGACGTTGGAGCGCTTAATAGCCTCCTAGCTACATCAATTGTTTGGCCCAAAATCTAAATTCATGATTAGTTAACTTGTTGTTGTCTACGAGTATTTGTGTTATTTTTCCTTTTCTGACTGAGATTTCTTACGTTTAGCTTCAACTGAGTATGCCCAATATTCCTGAACCTGGACCTTATGATCAACTAGTGTTGACTTGTCCTCTATTAAATGCAGTGATGTGCTTCTAGCACTACTAGTTCATCCTATACTATTTATAATGTATCATATCCTTTCTCGGTAAAGGCCTATCTTTCAACCCAAGTCTAGATATATTTATTCATCCATACTTCACATGATATGGAGATTTCATACAAACTTGTTTGGAAGAACTCCTCTTCCTTATAAATCCTCTGATTGAACTATTCTATAGCCTATAAATGGTCATCCTCATCTTTATAGCTGGACATGCTAACCCCAATTTGGTCTCGCATAGTAGAAACATACTATTTTGGTCCTACATAACAAAAACATACTATTTTGGTCCTACATAAAAAAAAAATACTCTAAGGTAATGTCTATCCTTGTCCTTGTCCAAATCCTTTTTCAAAAGACTTAATTCATCCACTATACTCTATTAAAGTCATCCATCAACCTAAAAAAAAATTGTGGGATACTTTTTGAGCTTGAATTGGTGTGGTTTTATGTGGAGCTCCTACCAGTGGAATATCCCCTTCTGTAACTTTTTGCAGTTACCCTTTGTAATATCCTCTATGAAATTGTTTCTCTCTACTCTCGATATCTACACATATGTTTCCATGTAGTGAAAGTCCCTAGATTATGCTAGGTGCAATGAATATAGCTTCAATACAACCTCTTTCATCGAGTTAGATATTTTGTTAGTCAATCTTTTCCTTGTTGTCTCATGTTGAATTGTTTGTCATATTTCCTCCTCTACAAAGATTCCCTACTCAATGGGTGTTGTAGAGAATGACATATGAGCTCGATGAAGGGCACTCCTTCTGGTTTCTTCTATTTTTCTTCTATTTTTATCCTTGTTCCTTTCCTTGGCATATAGCACCAAACAATTGTTGTCAAAAAGCTATCAAGACACCTCAAAATTTGCTCAACCTCAAAATTTTCTCAAGCCTCCCTTATTGAAGGTTGATTCTTAATCGTAATGACTATATAATATGTAACACCCATTTGTAGACATGGTTTTGTGGAGGTATTTAGAACAACGATTGTGATCATTCCGTGTGAAACATCAAAGGTAGTCTTGACTCTTCAGATTTTTTCTTAAGCATATGGAGGGAGTTGATATCATTTTGATCCCTCCTTTTTTGGTTTATTGTTTGGCCACTTATTTAATTTTCCCCCACACTTTCATTAGTGTTGGTCATCTTGAGTAGACCATAATATACCTTGATTTGTGTGGCCTTTGTTGTAGACTTCAAAAAGCCAGGCGAGTCTACAGTACTTTGCCTAACAACAACATTCCTCATGCATTTTTTATTCATTTGCCTCTTTTTATTTCCATGCTACAATGCACTTCTTGTTGATAGTCATATTCATTGGGTAGTTGGTTGAAGGTCCCATAATGCTTCAAAAGTGATAGTCAAGACTCAAAAGCATCAATGATTTATTATCATAACCAAAATTCCACTTCAAGGTGTGGGTTCCAACTACAGGTTGAGCTTGACTTGAAGAAGTATGGGCCTCTAGTTTTCCCTGTTTCAAGTTGCTACAATGATATTCCTTGAGAGTCAGCATGCTCTTATAAACTTTCCTTTGAACTATTGGAGATTTTAAATAAACTCTTACCAGTCCCTGCCCTTATCTTGAGAAGTCAAGTCAACCATATTTTCAAAACCATTCTTCATGCATTTTTTTATTCATTTGCCTCTTCTTCTTTCCCTGTTGTTGCTAACGACTCTCCTTGTCATCTTTAACAAGTTCTTAATAATAGATAGGTCCTGCCAAAGCTTATTTTTTGATCAGATTTTAATTATTGATAGTTTCTGTATGAACTGAACAATTCTTGACTTCTATGTTACTGGAGCCACCTATGGAGGACCGAGGGTCTGCATTTCCATGGATCCAAATACACTGGGGACACTAATATCCTAAAWTTTTCCTACAAAATAGTCCCTCCMACATTCTAAAACACACAAATCTGAGCTTTTCATACCAGTTTGCATTTATGATTTTGTGGGAGAAATTTGGAGTGAAATTTATATTGAGATCTGAATTTTCTATGCCTTTGGTTTATGTTCTTTGTTTTTAATGCGTGTGTGATTTATCCAAAGGGGTTATCTTAATCGGTTGTCATCAATGTCGCAACACATTTGGCTAGTTCTATGATGGTAAGTGCCTGTTTCAAATCTCCTTGGGTTAGGTGCACTAGTCTATGTTGATGGTTCTATGGATGCCATCCCCATATATCTTGATCTTGACTTCTAAAAAAACAACATATTCAGATTGGGATACATTTCCATGGAACAAAGCTTGGTCTTGTGATTGAGGGCTCTACATGAAAAATGAGGGTACATGGTATTATCTAGATAGTTAACTTGTTGTGACTTGAACATGTTACCAAATCTAAGAGGGGTCACTGAAGATTGTTGTTCAGACTCCCAGAGAGATCTGCTTCAACATAATCTTGATTTATTGGCCTTTTTGAATAAAAGATTACTAGAAGGTTTCATGACATGTTCAATAACCATTGCTAACCACTTTGATTATGTTATAACTCAAAATCATCCGGCAATTTCTTTCTTGGAAGATTACAGATGGATATATTAGGGATTGTGCCACTATCACCATACACAAACCTTTTCTTTCTTTGAGGCTGGTATGTGCTAGTCTTAGGAGGGAGTCCCCAATTAGGTCTTTAATGTACATGGGAAATCTGTAATATAAATCACCTATTTGACTCAAAATTCAGTAAATAAATTTGTAAATATGCCATTTATCAGCCCAGACAGGTAATAAGAACGCTTTAATTCCTCTGACAACCCAATTATCCATTAAATACACAACAAAGTTGACAAATAGTATGCTAAATCTGCGATCTGGAAATCCTAATCTGCTGACAAAACCCAAATTACAGTTTAGATCTAAATATATAAACCCTAAATCTGTTGGTTTGAAACCTTTATTTGCTGTTAAAAGTCAAATCAGTTTCAGATCTGCCCAATAAAGTACCAAAGCTGCAACTTCAAACCTAAATTTTTCTCATAAAGGTTCAGATCTGCAATAAATATGCCCATAAAACTGTAAATCTGCAACTCCGAAATGTAAAAATTCAGATCTAACTTTAGATCTACTATACATATGCACAATAAACCCAAAATGTGCAAATTTGAAACCATAATACTGAAATATTCGAATCAGAATCCAGATCTGTACATTTCTTGCTCAATAAAACATAGACTTTGCAAATTTATAGTAACCCTAAGTGCTGAAAATTAATCATAATTGATTGGTGCCTTGATTCCAAAGTACTATGGAGTCATAAAACACAAATATCTCCTTCAAGCAGACACTTTTTACCCACGTTGAAGGGCCAAGATGATAATCAAATTATAGCAATGACAGTGAATTGAATACACCACAAAAATATTTCTTTATTCAAAAGTTAAAACAACACCAAGGATAGCAAGGGAATGGAAACATAATAGATCACATTGAACTCCTTCCGATTACACTACAAAGAGGCTGAGATAACCATGTCCACAATGTAACAAGGGATGGTACAATTCACCGACACACTACTGCTCCTAATAGATCTTGAGAGATCAAAGCCCTTACAAAGCAATAGATCAAGACTAAAACAACTGATGCCAAAGACAATGACCTCCATCCCTTTTATACCTTAAGGGAGGGATTCATACATAAAATAACATATAATATTTTCCCCTTTAGAAGGATCCTAAAATAGAAGATGAATAAAATATAATAACATCCCAAGAAAGTAGCAAGAAAATGTCAAAGAGGTGGAGTGCCCTCTTTGTAGGTGAGGTAAATTCCAAGGACGTGTCAAAATAGGTGGAGTGCTCTTCTTCAAAAGTTGATAAGTGACATCATAAGTAGAGCACCTACCTTGGAAGGGGCCTCCTAGGGCGAAGCACTCTCCTCCAAATGTGTACTTCTCCAAATATGTATAAATGCCTTGAAATATGTAGAAGTGCCTCCAATTATGTATAAGTTCCTCTAAGGTGGATGAGTACCTAAATGAAACAACATAAATCCAAGCACCCTCCTTTAAAGTGGACAAAATCCATACTTATGCCAAAGCTCTTATGTGCATTGAACTCTGTTTAGAATAACCCTAATTATGCTTGGGCCAAATCTAAGGTTAACATACAACAAATTGGACCTCAATCCATTAAGGATACTGGATAACATTGTTTTCAACATAGTGTAAGAATCAAAATTAAACCTCAATAATTGTATGTATGAAAGGACTCCTCCAGTTTTCTTGACTCTGTGAGTTTCACTTGTCTAGCAGCTTCCTCTGTGACGATATTCACATGTATGCAATCCTTACGAAGAATACACATGGACTCCACCATTAAKCCTTTTGGCTACCAAAGTCTCTTTATCCATACTTAAACATTACAATATGACAATATATGATGCATAAAAAGGGGATTCAACAAATTTGCATATTTTCTGATATGTTTGAAAAAGGGTCCTATATAATAATAATAATCTAATTTTAAGGTCACGACCAAGMTAGACACCAAATCGGTGTATGAGATCCCCTTGTTTGTGGGACAAGTGACCCCMTCCGTGCAACGATTTGATTGCTAAAGTMTATAGAGGTATACATACCCTACCCCCCTCTGGATTTGAACTTGTGACCTCTTAGGAGGAAACACATGTTCTTTTACTAATTTATAAATGACCCTTTCTCAAACATATGCAAAAATATGCAAATTTGTATTGACAAAGCAGTAAAATTCAAGTCACCTAAAGTTGTGCATAATAGTTGATACGATTTTTTACATATTTGTTTTTATAATATAATAATAACTTCCCTTTGATCACACAAACACAATATATGTGTGTGTGATCAAAGGGAATTTATTAGTCTATTATAAAAACAAATATGTAAAAAATCGTATCAACTATTATGCACAACTTTATGTGACTTGAATTTTATTGCTTTATCAAATCACATGCAACTCTAGTTCATTGAGGACTTTAAATACTTCAGATATTGAGAATCCTATAGCTAACACAAGGTTACCACTAAGGGCCAAAAGGTTGTGATTAGATTAACAATAACTGTCAAGAATACACTTTGCAAACTACCTGTAACATTGTATCTCATGTTAGAGTCTCTCCTTGAGGCTTGCTATGGCCTCAAGGATCACACACTATTCCGAAAGTTATAAGACAACCATACCTTTCCTTGTATAGTTACATATTAATGGGCAGTAGGCTCAAAAAACTTCATTGAATATCACTTCGAATTTCTATGATAAAACTTTTAACTTACTGGCAAATTCAGGGAAAGTATAAGAAATTATCATGAAACTTAAAAAATAAAAAAAAGTATATCCATCATAAGATGATCATGGGAAAAATACAAGGCATAGAGGTCTCACGCTGGTCATCCTGCCCTGGGTTTATAAGATTCCATGCATTGGCTCCATAATTTCCACAGGTAAGCACAAGATTCTCAGGCAGATGAGATGATTATTGAACTTGAATTGTAGACAAAAGCACCCGAGTTGGATTTTCCTTTGAGGGAAAATATTTTTTCTAGAAACAATCTTTAATTTGTTAAGAATTATCACAATTATAGATAGAAAAACATAAGTAAGAGCTAGTTCTGATGAGTTGCTCCACCCATGCAGCGAATTTTGACATGGTCAGTATTTCGTTTGGGCCATGCATAACAGAAAGCTCTGCAATATCATCCATTCGTAGCTTAGCAGAGGCTCTACATTTAATTGTAAATCCAAACTGCCATCTAGAATAACTGTTGCTTGGCTGATCAGGGACACTGCCCATTTGATAGTGTTGGGTGGATCAAAATCCATGTCATATTATTTTCTTCCACTTAGAATCTCTCTTAAAACCTCAACAAATCTGTATACATCACTATTCTCTATAAGATTCCAAGACCTATAGTAATATTAATCAATATATATAGCATCCCCTTTATGGACAGGAGAAGGCATCCATTTCACTCTAAATAAAGTTAACCCAAAATCTACTACCCTAGAAAGACATAACTTATAGCTTCTCCCACTAAGATGTTTTGCAACACTTACAAATTCTGACAACCAGCAAAGATGTTTTAATAGTTTGGAGACATGGAAGTCCTAATAACATCTATGCTTATTATCAATGATGAGGCTGCTAATACTGCAACTCTTCTCATCCTCTAAAGTACAGGGGTAACAACTTTGCCTCAGCTATTAAAATGATTGCCGAGTATCATTCCCATGGAGATACTGGTAGATGAGAACATCCAGGTATTTTCCCAAAGTACATTATCAGTGTTGAATTTAAAGCAACTACAAGAGCCATTCTCCAGGAGGATGGAAAAGACCCTAGCTGAGATATAGGCCCCCCAGTGCACTCCTGGGGTTCTTGGTCTGGGGCCAAACAGTTAGAGCCATGGAAAAATACCCTTGTAAGGCCCCCCGGTAGATAACTATAATATAACATGTGCTAGACTATAATATAACATGTACGACTTGATAACATATTCACCTTTAGGAGTCTTTTATATCTTGCATCATATCTGTGTATTTTCATGACATCAAATCCCAAACTATCTTGGTGGATTCTAATATTGGAGCTACAGTTAGTGTAGATTCCTTCTCATGTCTAATTCCTTTAGACATTAGTTGACTTCCCTTCTAAGGTGTAGGGAACTTCATCTAAGCAAGTGTTAGCCTCTCTTGAAGATTTGTGCCTGCTATTGAACTTGTACACCCTCTCTCAACAAGTGCGCCTTTGCTCTTAGCTTGTGCACCCTCACTTAAAATAAAAGGTAATAAAGAGGTAACACATAGCTCATATCTAACTTACGTCTTATAATTCTCCAACATTGTTCTTTACACTTAGTGCAACAAACACCAAATGGAATGGTTTACACAAGGTCAATGGAGAATGTTATTCTTATCTTATTCTTAAACTTAGATAGAGCATGTACATGAATGGTACCTAGCATGTATATGACTTGGATTGAGCGACATCCATATATGTACATCCATAGTTGTTAGTTTTCACTCAACTACATTGCAGAGGGTGTAGTTGTACTTCCTCCTAGTCACCAAACTTATTGTTTCCCACAATAGTACTAATGTGAAGTGTGGAGGGCATTCCTATTTTCTTTCAAAGCCCATAGTCTATACCTTTGCATCCACATTGGTATATATCTCCACATCAACACTCCACTTCAGTTTCCTTTGCACTTAACATATCCCCTTACTTTTTATGTGATTTCTGCTATGTGCATCAACCTTCCCCATAGCCTTTACATCATGTCACCCTTTTTCCTTGTCCTTTTGCTTGTAGATGCAAAGTGCAAAGTGCAAATATATGAACTTCCCTTCACTACATTCTTAGCTCTGCATGCATAAAAATTTCTAAGGAAAAATAATAGGATTTTGGCCAAAATTGAAAAGGAGGTTTTTTTGAAGGCCTTTAACCCTGTAAAACTGTATCTTAGAGCACTAAAATTGAACATAAATAAAAAAAAAAACCCATTAAAGAGAACCTTATTTATTATTGGTCCATTTAGGATTGAACCACACATCCCCATTGGGAGTCTTTTGGTCTATAAGCTTCATCCCCTTCTAGTTCTTCCACGTCTTCAAGAAATGGAAGTTGGATGATGCATAATGTAGGAATGGATGGAGTTGCATGAAAATGTGGGATGTATGTTGCATGGATGTTGTATCAACAAGGTGAAGCCCCTGTGATCCTTATGAGTATTCAATATGTGTATGATGGTCTCTATAATAATAAAAGTTTACTATGTTAGAAATGATGACATTTGATTCAATGTTGTATAGTTGTACTAAGTTAACTATGACATTTGCATGGTATTTTTAAAATTTGGGTCATTTTGCAGTATTGCACACATAGTAATCTATCAAGAAATTATTTCTTTGCTTAAAACCTCTTGCTCCTTCCCATATCTAGTTTTCATTGAAGTTGAATTTCTCGCATTTCATTTTCCTCTTACATGGTTTAAAGAGTCAAGTTAAAACACCATCAGTTTCACGACCACTCCTTTGAGTAACAATAGCCTAAAATCAAACGCTAATTAAAATTTATCTAGCAACTTTTCTAGGGATTTTCAAACCCATATTATCTTAGGTGTAGAGATTTGGAATAGGATTGTGAGAATAACTTGCCAAATCTTCTAAGCAAACATAAAGCCTTGAGTTATGGAGTGAAATCCAGTTGCTATATCACTGACTTTGGGAAGCCCTTCTAACACAAGGGTCAATCACGAGGTCACATTGGGGCCCTAAGAGTAACAAAACCTGCTTTGTTAGTCTTGGTGTAGACTGTTGACTGTCCGCCCTCTGCTTTGGTATAGTAGGTGGTACCATAGAGTCCATAATCTTTTAGACTTCTTACATAAGGTGACAGCACAGGGAAGGTGGTGTTGTACTTGGGATCGACGTTGGCTAGACTCACTCAGAATCCTTAGAGGGTTTCCTACTTCTTGGTGAGGTAAATTGCACCAGGGCGTTATTTCGTTAAGCAGGTTGTCAACATAACTTTCCCACCCGCCGAAACTCATCCCCTTCGCGCATCGATTCTGTGATGTTAGATTCCATCACCAACTAGCACTTCTTTATGAGAAGGTTTGTTTGCATGCTTGACTCCTAGATTAATTAGCGTGTGTTGTTTTTTATCCTTAGTTGGCCTTATGATTGAGTTTGTGTCTAATGGAATTAGTTTTAGATTAATTCCTCATTTGATCAATACAAAATATGGATACAATTAAAAAAAAGGTAATAAAGAGGTAACAAATAGCTCATACCTAACTTATGTCTTATAATTCTCCAACATTGTTCTTTACACTTAGTGCAACAAACACCAAATGGAATGTTTTACACAACGTCAATGGAGAATTTTATTCTTATCTTATTCTTATCACCATAACTAACTTATTATTCAACTTGGATTGAACAAAACTAATATTTGTATAGTTATAATATTGTCTTGAACAAAACTAATATTTGTATAGTTCTACTCTTGTATCGAACAAAAGTAATATTTGTATAGTTCTAGTCTTGGCTTTCCTTAGACATATTTCCAACTAAAGAACCCAAGATTTTCAACACACCAACTGATGGTTGGATTTCTTACTCCATAGCATTGACCCTCATATTCAATGGACATTTCTTATAATAATTCTAATTTGCACAAATCCAACAAACAACAACCTTACTACTATTTTTTTCTTAGATCCATATGATAAATTTATCATGTCCTTAGTGTTATCACATTAATATGTCCAAAATCAAGAGGGATATCACAATAAATTAGGTGGTTGACCATTAATATTGGTAATTGTACCCTAGTCTAATTGTGCATCCAAAACTAAAGATATACAATTTTTATTTAGAACTTTGAATATGATGATGGACTACTAACTAACAACACGTGCACATGCAACTGAAGGTACAACCAAACAAGTACCTGTCAGATATTTTTTCGTTGAGTGAGGAAAGCTTAGGACAAGTAGAGGTTGGAAATGCGACTGCATCTAGTAGATATGATAAGCAAACAAGGACAAGAGGTGAAAAAGTCAGAATAAAGTTTTTTAGACGCATGAAATTTTTTATTGTCGAAGGAGGAGCATGCTCTTATGATGATGAGAGAATAGGAGACATAGATGTTCCACTCAGGTATAAGCATCTAGTGAAACAATGTGTACCTAAGGAACTACCTCCTATAAATGTTGACTTCGTTGTCAACAATAGGACATATCACATTGCACCATCCTCCCTGCATGGCTTGGGGCTATTTTCCATGGATGGAATAATTGTAAAATACAATACAGTAACTGAATTGATGGACTATGTTGGACCGTGTTACAATTATAATGATTGGATGCGGCTGGTCTAGTACATGCAAAGTATGCAGAGATATGCACTCACTGCAAATTACATACAACTAATAAACAAGGATAAAAATAAGGGAGCGACTATATATATTGATGGAAGGCCTAAAGCTTCCGACAATATCGTAGGGTTTATAAACAACACATGACCCAGGACAACAAAAAAACAATCGAATTTCATATATGAGGGACGTGAAGAGAATCGAGTAGTCCCGTGCACAATAAAAAAGATAACTCCCGGGGAAGAGTTATTAGTGGATTACCATTTGAATCGAATAGAAACATTGACTAATAGTGTGCAGGTTCTTATGGAACACCTCTTTAAGAAACCTCTACTTATTGCATTATGTATTTTTATTATCTTTAACATTGTTGTAAATATTATCTTTAACATTGTTTTTTTGTTATCATTTACAGTTTTTTAAATATTTGGGGGTTCTAATTATATTATAATGTGGTAGGATGATCATGGCCACATGATGATCATGGAAAAGGGCTAGCCGCAAAACATGTAAATGATTATCAATTTCCACTTTCATTTTACGTTGTTTTTATTATTTGGTTATATAATTTGATTGAAATAACATTGTTTTTGTTGAAATTATATGTAGTCCGCAAGCCATGTTGATCATGATTCTGCCGATGAGGAGGGGTTTTATTCATGCACTGATCCGATGGTCTTAATAAAAAAAAAGATTATTAAAGCTAACAAGGAACTTGCTAGCTTCTTAGATCGTCCAGATCAAAATCCCAATGTCAAAGCAAAGATCAAGCTCCTTATGTCACAACTTAACACATATAAGATAATAACCATAATTTAAAGTGTTTTTTTTTAAATGTACTCATATGTTCAATTATGATACTTTGCTCTTTAACTTTTACATTATCTCACGGAAAACATTTTCTTTTTTATAAAGTTATTTTTGGAGCTTGTTCAACTCGGTGTTGGTAGTAGTGGCGCTACAGAGACGCTACATAGTCCTGATGCGGGCGGTCATACAACTGATAGAGCACTATTTACTTCTCCATCTTCCACACCTAATTTAGATATGAGCCATGAAACTCACCGCCAGACATCCACACCTCGATCAAAGTCTAGATATGGTGGTAGAGATGAGGATCATAATGATGTGGTTGAGATGGTTGCATTTCCTGGAGCTAGACATGTGACAAGCATGGGGACCCTTCCGTGCACATTTTTGGTCGATGATAATGGACTTCCATTAAAACAATCAAGACTCCCAGGTAGTTTTAATTCACATTTTAATCGTTTAATGTTTTCCTCATACATAAATCATCTAGATTATTAATTTTAAATTAATGATCATATCTTTTTGTGTGTAAAAAACAACCTTTTTTATAGGCACCTAGAGAGCAAGACCTTGTTGATTTTTGGGGAAACCTTACACATGAGGTAGAATTGCCAGAATTCCAACCTCAAAAAGGAACTTATGGATTATCTTGAAGGCCTCTTTAGAGTAGACATCTTCAATAAAAAAGCAGTCACCTCTGCAGTGGGTGAATATTTAAAATATACGTGGGATGTTTATAGATGAAGCTTGGTAGGAAATCCTAGGTATGAGCGTCCTCCCTCAATTCCATAGAGGGAGTGGAAGGTGATCATTGATGATGCAAAAGAGAATATTTTGAAAAAATCAGGAGAACAAATAACTGGTACACCAAGGTAAATTACAATTTTTTGAATTCAATACCAACTTTATTTTTCTTTAGATCTAAATAAAAGTGTGGTTATATATAACATACTTGAAAATTTTGATGATAGGTTGCTTGACACTTCAAAGGCAACCAAAGAAAGGATTTCCAAACATGGCCAACACAAGCTAGGCCAGGGCGACTACTTGAGGTTATAGTCATGAATTGTAAGTACCAAAACATCTTAAGAATATTATTTGTATCACCTTACAACTTTAAGGTAATTGCAGCCAAAAACATTAAAAAACCATACCCTTATCCAATGCAGGGCGATGACTTCGGAACTGAAACCATGGAGGAAGACCTCCAACTTGGTTACAAGTACGGTTATAAAGTCGTGGTTGATCGTAGGAAAAGCATGGGGTAGACCCCAAGATCCAATTTGCGGGATAAGGTAAATAAAAATCAATCCACATTAACCTTTCATTACTTATAAAATACGTAAATGTTTGATATCATCCATAATTTAATGTCTTACTTTGTTTTAATCAGGGGAGGAGCACTATCAACGAAAAAATTAGTACTGGACAACAAAGCATTGATAGTGAAACACAACCAAAATATCATTGGTGCTCCCCAACAACCCCATCCCAGTGAGGTGCAACCCCAAGATGTTCCTGTGACTGAGGCCCACGATGGTAAAATGTCTATATATTAATCATATACTTAATAATTTTGTACTTATAAATTTTGATGTTTCAATGGAAGAGAATGTCATAGTTGATCCTCCTCGACCTGAATATCAGGTGAACAGGCCGATAACCATTCCAACGATGCCGACTAGAGGACCAAGTAAATAATTACATTGTAGAGTTTTTTTTTAATATTAATGAAATACTTCAATGATATTTAAAAATTGGCCATATAAATTTAATATTTTTTATTTTTGTAGGTGATGGCCCCTCACAGCAGCATCCACGCTGTAGGTACGAGGCTAGACGTACTCGGTGTGAAAGGATTGAAACAACATCAGCTGCTGAAGAGCACCCAGTAAACGAAGACATGGAGATGGATGAATTACTTAAGACCTGGAAAGCACAAAAGAAGACTAAAATAAATTCATGATGTCATGTAATAATTTTATAAGATAGTTAGATGTACATTATATAGCTGAACATGTAATGATACATATAATGCATTGAGATTATGGGCACTTTTTCATCTAATAATATACACAAGGCTATTTCTATGGCTTGTATATATCTGTGAATGTAATTTTGTTATACACTTAATGATAATCTCAACTTCTCTTATAAGACTTGGTATATATTGATTCAATACTCCTTGATTCAAGATGTGAGAATGCAAGCAAGACTTGGTGCCTTGTGCTTGGGCTATAGAGTCTAGGCAAGAAATAGAACTTGAATATGCAATATGCAACTTCCAAAATTTTGTGACATGATATATGCAACTTTGAAAGTCTTGTGACATGTGACATGTGGCAATCATCTTTTTCCAAGCAATGTGCAATCATCTTGGTGCAACATGAAAAAATAATTTTTTGGGAAGATGCAATAATAAGTTTTAAGGATTAAACAAGAGGGGTTGGAAATGGCCATGTCAATCATTTTATAATATTTTTTCAGAGCATTACCCTTCTTTTCATTGTGTCTTTTTCATTGTGTCTCACATGACAAAGAAACAAAATCACATTGCCATTGCCAATTTATATGTGGAGGGTTATTCAAGGTTTCAAGACTTTCTTCATATTTTCCTACTTTAATCCTCTCATGGTCATGTTAATCCATATAGAGGTCCATGATATAACCACTCATTGTTATAATGTTGACATAAATTCCAATCTTCACTTTGTCGATTAGAGGGCACAATTTTGGCAACAATTTAATGTTTTTGGTTCCATGAAATTTATTTTGTTTCTTCAACAACATTAAGGATTAAACATGAGGGGTTGGAAATGGCGATGTCAAACATTTACTCTTTCACATGTGCATCATCTCAATATTCATGTCTACAATATGTGTAGGGTTATTCAAGGTTTCAAGACTTTCTTCATATTTTCATACTTTATTCTTTTCATGGTCATGTTAATCCATATAGAGGTTCATGATATAAACACTCATTGTTCTAATGCTAACATAAATCCAAATCTTCACTTTGTCGATTAGAGGGCACAATAATGGCAACAATGAGAGAGTTTTGATCATATGTCAACTATTTTATCCCTTTAAAAAAACTTCATTGACGTGCAAGGGAGAACTGTGTCTATGAGAGGTCCTCTACATATTGAAATATTGATAATTAGTTCATGAAAGAATCCTACATATTGAAATACAAATTTGGTGGACCCAACAAACAAATTATTTACCACACCGCCTTTCACACAAAATGACACTTCCATCAACAAAGAAATAGATGGGATAGTACGTTGAAGTCATTGACCCAACACAATGGACTCGACAATTGACTAGGATGGAAATCCATGAAAGCATCCAGAGACAAGCCCTATTAGGGAGCCACAATAATCCTTGAAACTCCAAATAGAATGGAGAAGGATTTGCTTTTAGTGCCTCTCACAATGAGCTTCGCCAAACTTACAACTTGTGTTTTTTGTAATATATGTTATTACATATATGTGTAGTAGAATATATATGTGTGTTTTATTAGACATATATGTAATAAAATATATACGTTATTACACACACACACACACACACACACACACCGTAACACATCAAATACGTTATTATATCCCAACTCCATATTACAATACTTGACCCACATCCACCTGCAAAGATAACAATAGACTAGACCCTATAACAATAGAGACTTGGGACCCATTTGGATGAGAAGGAGTATTAATTGAGACCCAATTGGCCCACTTACTTAAGTCATTAGATAAATAATAACATAAAGAGAAAACATTATTAACCCCATAAACACTTAACAATCAAGTGCATTTATACATATTGTATTTGTAGATGATCCCTTGCTAAGTTGAAATCTTGCAATAGGATTTGAACTTAGCCTCGTTGTTACTTTTTATTTCACATGTAACCAAAGTATGCCAATGCCAAGTGTTCCCTTTGGTTGTCTTGGATGACACCATCATTTATTATCAATCCCTATGAAGCACCATCAAAGTGTAGGTTATGCCAAGTAGGTTTTGGTGTTTGCTAGTATATTGATGATGTCTTAGTGGTGCTTTTATCATTGTTATTAGAAACATTTTAGGGTGGGGTTACTAATACTAAATGACTTTATTTATACATGAACTAGGTTATAGTCATATAATGACAACGATAGTTAAGATGATCATGATGGCAATGCCCCTCTTAAATTAAATACAACATTTTGAATGTTTGGAACTCTTAGGTGGTTATGGTAACTTAGACAAGTTCAATTTTAATTTTCATTTATAATAACCATATTTGGTGAGGGGGATCAAAATCCCAGGATGTATTGCTTCAAGGATTTACAAGGAAAATTTATACCACAATGAATTAAGGGTTCCACTTCTATTATTTATGGTAGGTTTTGACTCATTCATTGCTAAACAAAAATTTAATTGATTCAACTAAACAACCTTAAAAAGAACATGAATTAAGACTTACAAGTAATCCTCCCTCTTAACACATATATCTCTTTTTCTATCCAACATTGTTTTGGCTCATTTAATTATTTTATTAGATGAGGTATCACACAAAAGTATGATGGATATATCCTTCTATTCATTGAGATTTTTATCCTCTTGATTAAGTTGTTAGGTCAATGCTTTACTAAATTAGTTATAGAGAAGTATTCTCTTCTAATAACAAATGATATTTCAAGTTCAACATGTGGTAAATTAGAGGCTACCGAATTATAGAAGAAGGATAAATGTTAAATGTTTTGACCTTTTGTGATTTTCCCTCACTAGATTCTATCTAGGCAATCTTTGTTGAAATTGAAATT
>JASDQU010101436.1:46826-57856 GCA_032191745.1 Picea mariana | reverse complement strand
GTTGATGGGTAAATAAAGGGTGTTGTGATTCTCAACAAAGATTCAAGATTTGTTTGGTTGGTAGGTAAAGAGGGGATTTTGTGATCCCCCCCTGCAACATGCCATTTAAAAACATGTTTGTTTGTCATGGATAATTCACCCTCCAACATGTAGTTTAAAAATTAAGATGGATAAACGTTCTATGACATTGATTTTTTTCCCAAATGTGAACTAATGTAGTCATAAAAAATAATGTTAGAAAGGTAAGTTTGCAAGGAAATTAGCCTTGTGTATAAATCACTAAACAAATAACAAGACAATGACATTGCCCAACTAGATTCCCACAAGCTTTGGACTTAGAAGGATATTTCTAAATATTCCCAATAAATGGAATGTCCCTTCATTTTAAAGATTCCCACAAGATTTGGAATGTGGATAATATTTAAAGATTAATAAAACCATTTTTGATGAAAATCCATGAATGCATCTAGAGACAAACCTTCTTAGGGATCCATAAAAATCCTAAAAAATCTGAGTAGAATAGAGAAGCCTTTGTTTTTCAATGCCTCTCGTGATGAGCTTAGCCAACCTTACAACTTATATGTTTAGTAAAGATCACACATAAAAATATATTTGATATGTATATGTTATCTATTTTAATARCATATGATCCATATCAAATATATATTGTTACATATATATCTTTTGGTTGACTCATTGAATTTCTTCTATGCCAAACATTCATCAAAATAAGTTCTTTTCACTATGTTAAGGGATTCTACAACTAGAACTTGTCTTTATTAGACAAGACATCTTCTCTAGATGTCTTAGTATAACCATAAAAAACCCAATTTAATGGAGCATTCTTCCTCCTAGGTTAATGCCCCCTTGAATGTGAAAATAAGACCTTTAGATAATTCTTTCAACAAAGGCATTCTCTATTCTAGAATACTTGAATTTTTGAATATAGATGAGGGACTATTGAGATGGATTGAGAGACTAAATATAAATATATGAGGGTAACTCTTGATTGGATGTGACACTCCAGATTTGTACTCTTGAAATCAAAACTAGATGGTGCTTGATCACATGCAGAGCGATCTACCCATACCTTATTTACTTCAGAGAATTTCCCTTTGTGAAATGTTTTCAAGAATATAATGAACTTTATAGCCTATAATATTCTTCCAATACATGCCCCCTATATTCAAAAATATATATCTTTTTTTTTTCTCAAAAATAAAATTTTATTTATTTTGCCCAAAAATAATTTTTTAATTTTTTTTAAATAAATAGTTTTCATCACAATTTCAATGCACAACAAAAATTCTGCGACAAATTTTCTATATAAACCATAAAAGTTGTTGTCGCAATTTCGACGCACAAAGAGAAATCAGGCGATGAATTTGTTATATAAACCACGAAAGTTGTCGTCGCAATTTCGACGTACAATAGAAATCCTACACTCAATTTTCTATATAAACCATGAAAGTTTTTATCACAATTTCGACGCACAATAGAAATCCTGCAATGAATTTGCTATATAGACCACAAAAGTTGTCGTCACAATTTCGATGCACAATAGAAATTCTGCGACGAATTTTCTATATAAACCACAAAATTTGTATAGCGAAATCGTCGCTATATACCATGTTGTCGTCACAATAGCGATGAAAATTTCGATAGTCGATTCGTCACAATGTTTTCGGTGTAAAATACTTGTTGTACACATAAATTATAATGAAAAAGAGGAAAGTAAAAATGAGATAGATAACTTTCCCATATTATAGGAATTTTGGGATGTATTCCAGGATATTCCTGGACTACCTCCTAAGAGATACATAGATTTCTCCATAGAACTAATATCTAGAACAATACCTACTTCAAAAGATTTTTATAGGATGGATATCCTAGAGTTAAATGAATTAAAAAGTCAATTGCAAGAATTGATAGATAAAGAATATATCTGACCAAGTGTGTCTCCATGGGGAGCACCAATACTTTTTGTTAGAAAGAAAGATGAAAATTTATGTCTCTTTATTGATTATAGACAACTTAATAAAATGACTATTAAAAATAGATACCCATTACCTCGTGTTGATGATCTGTTTGATCAAGTACGTGTAGCTACAATATTTTCTAAGATCAACTTACGTTTCGGTTATCATCAAGTTAGGATAAAGGATGAATATATTTATAAAACAATGCTTAGAACGAGGTACATACATTACAAATTTGTCATAATACCTTTTGGGCTGACTAATGCCCCAACCTCATTCATATGCTTGATGACCAATATTTTGTGCAAGTGTCTATATAAATTTGTGATCGTCTTTATAGACGATATACTCATCTATTCAAAGGATGAAAAGGAGCATGGAGAAAATTTAAGAATAGTACTACAAATAATAAGAGAACATAAATTATATGCAAAATTAAGTAAGTGTGAGTTTTATAAAGACCAAATTCAGTATTTGGGACATATAATTTCCAAGGAAGGTGTTAGCACATACAACTATCTTTAACTTGACATTTAACTAGAACATTCCACCTCTTGACCTCTTTCATCTTCCCCATTGCTCATAATTTACCTGTTCTCATCAGTTTCACCTAGTGTTGTGAACTCGTTAAACTAGGCACTGCGAACCCTCTGTTCCAACATTGTTGAAGCTTCTGTTTTTTGCATCTTTACAAGCTGAACTTTTAAAGAGTGAATATACACCCCTCTCACACTTGAAATATGTGGTTGATCATATGTAAACCATGTTTTAATATTGCACATGTTGTTAACTGATATTTGCATTAATAAAAACCATGTTTTGACAGAGAGTTCACTTTCAAACACCAATTGTCATAACACATGATAGAAATAAGCCAAGAAATGATTATACATGTTGGCCAAGGATGCTAATAGGAGGATCTCTAGAATCAATAAATAGATATGTTCAACCTTCAGATCCTATATCAAATTTTGTCAAGTTCCTATTTTATACCTTTGACACATTTTTGGGTGATTACCATGTTTTGCCAACCATGATTATCATTTGGGTGCTGCATTTTAATCATATTATTACCATCATAAAGCTTACAACACTTCTAGATACTTGATATAAGTTTTGGGATGATTAAAATTTTTGGTAAAGTGAAACAAGCTGATACAGGAAACTTCGCAGCGTCAACGCTGCGAACTGGTAATTCTGACAATTTGTAAGCAATTAACACACAACATAGGATTGTTTTACTTATAAATTTTGAATTCCCATCTGGGTTCCTATGAAATTTCGTGTGGAGGAAAAACATGGTGCTTTGGACTTGTTGACACAAATTCAGCCTAGCCCACTTTATAGTTTTGGAGAAAATCTAAAATCATCACCTACAGGAAAGTTCACAACACATGTTGTTACATGCATTGCAAACTCTAACAGTCTAACAAATTCGAGCTATGGGAGGGATGCCAACTGTCATGGAAGGTTCAAATGGTCTCCTAGGAGTTAGTTGGATATGAGGGACATGTGTTCCATCTCCAGATCAAACATAATGACTTATTTCAAAAGGCATTTATCACAATAGGCAAGATCCCAAAAATATGAATTTGTTAGGTTTTTGTTGGAATATTTTGTAAAAAGACTTCTAAATGGAGGAGGATCCTATGTATCTCCTTAGGATATATATAAATCATTCTATATATATGAAAGGGATTTTTAGAAGGAAAGGGTTGGATTCATGATCCAAGAGACGAGAGAGATGTAGGGACAGTTTATCTGTGTATTTTGTAAGCCTGAGGGCATGTGCTGTAGGCATTTCCGCCATTAGAGATTCATGAAATTTGTGATACAAAACTATTTTTCTCTTGTTTCCATTCTTTCTTATCATCTTGATTGAGTAATATTTACATATTTTGAAGATCAAAAAATTCCTTTGGTTAATGGATTCATGAATTACAAAGGATTTGTGGTAATTTCCCGTTAATCATTGATTATTGTTCAAGCACTCTTTAATCTATCTTACATAAATGATCTTTTTTATGTGGATATTCTTCTTTTTGTTTACCTTCTATTCTTCTACCCATCTTTGCATAATCCTTTTGTCTGGTAGGCATCATTATTGCCTTTGATCTATAGAATGTTATGACTCCATGCTCAATAGAATGTATTTGCAAGCAGTCTTATGCCCTCCCTTTTACTTTTCTCTTGTTGATCCACCAAGTATAACCTATTTTAATCATTTAAATCAAATGGGTACTGGGCTTATCCTTTAGTTGTCTAAGGATGATTCTCAGTGCTAACATAAGGTATACCAGTTGATCCGGACAAAATAAAGGCTATAATGAATTGGCTTGAACCTAAAGATGTTTCAGACATAAGATCATTTATGGGTATAACTGGATATTATTGGAAGTTTATAGAAGGTTTATCTAAGATTGCATATCCTATAACATAATTACAAAAGAAAGGAGCTAAGTTCATCTGGTCCGAGAAATTTCAAGAAATGTTTAACAAATTAAAATGACTCTTAACTACGAATCCTATATTAAAATTGGAAGATCTAGATAAGGATTTTGTAGTATGTACGGATGCATGCCATGAAGAGCTTGGTGGTGTGTTAATGCAAGAAAACCATGTAATAGCATATGACTCTCGGAATTTAAAGAAACATGAAGAAAATTATGTAACACATGACTATGAATTGGTTGCAATAATACATGCATTAAATATGTGGCGACACTATCTGGTAGGCCTAATTTTTTTTATTGTTGACAGATAACATCGTTCTAAAATATATGTTTGATAAACAAATTTTAAATGCTCGCCAAGCAAGGTGGTTATCCTTCTTAAGCGAGTATGATTTTGAGATAAAACACATAAAGGGAAAATAAAATAAGGTGGAATATGCATTAAATAGACATGCAAATATGATCTATATAGTTACTAAAAGTAATTACGAAACAATTTTAGAAGAAAGGGTAAGAATAACAACTGAAAAAGACCTAGAATATAAAAATATCAAGTTAAAGATTGTTGATAATTCAACAGGAATAGAAGAATCATACTTTAGATTCTCAAAAAGTGGACTGTTAATGTATAAAAACAAATTATATGTACTAGAATCTAATAAAATCAAGTTGTTAATTCTAGATGAATTCTATAAGAAACCATATTCTAGACATCCAGATTACCAGAAATTGATTATTATGTTGAGAAAAGAATTCTATTGGCCAACTATGAAAGGTGAAACAACTGAATATCTAGCTAGATATTTAGATTTTCAACAAGTTAAGGTTGAATACCAACACCCGACTGAACTACTACAACTTTTACCCATTCCAGAATGGAAATGGGAAGTGACAAATATGGATTTTATTACCAGATTACCTAGAAGTAGTAAACAAAATGACTCAATTATGGTTGTGGTTGATAAAATAAGTATGACAACACACTTTATAGATGTGAAATCAACCTACAAGGCTATTAATATAGCATAAATATTCATGAAGGAAATAATTAGGTTACATGGAATTCCTAAAGTTATGATATCTGATAGATCTGTTAAATTTACCGGAAATTTTTGGAAGGCTTTATTTAAAAGGTTAGATACCCAATTGAATTTCAACACTGCTTATCATCCGCAAAACGATGCTTATAATGTATGCACTGGTTATCCGTAAAAGAGATAACCAGATTCTTGAAGACATGCTTATAATGTATGCTATGGACATACCTAGTAAATGGGAAGAATATCTGTACTTAGTTGAGTTTTCTTATAACAATCATTATCAAGCTTCAACAAAACTTAGTCCTTTTGAAATTTTATATGGTAGAAAATGTAATACACCTGTTTCATGGAGTAATCATGTAAATAGATTGATGATAGGACCATATATGTTAAAATACATGGAACTAATAGTGAAATAGGTACACCAGAACCTGAAAGTAGCCCAAGACAAGAAAAAAAGTTATGTTGATGCAAAAAGGACTCCAAGAGAGTTCAATGTTGGAGATCATGTGTATATTAGAATTAAACCTAAAAAGAGTTCTTTACGGCTGAGAAGGTATACTAAATTAGCACCTAGATATTGTGGCCCATTCGAGACACTTTCTCGAATATGACTAGTAGCTTATCAACTTGCACGTCCAACTACGGTAAAAGTAYATGATGTGTTTCATGTTTCATTATTGAAAAAGTATATACATGAACCTACTCACAATGCTGATTGGAAAATGATACAGGTGGAACCTGTGGGCGGTTTCTTAGTAGATTCAGATTGTATTCTCGACAAGAGGGAACTTACACTTYGGAATCGAGCTGTAGGACATGTAAAGGTGTAATGTAATCAACTTAATCCAGAAGAGGCTACTTGGGAAATGTAAAGTAATATGTGGGAAGCATATCCATTTATGTTCCAAAATGGTATTGATGAAAACTAGTTATCACCGAGGACGGTGATAAGTTCTAAGGGGGGGTGTATGTGATATCCCACAACTTGTATTTTAATTATTTATTCTATTTTATATTTTTTTTAAGTTAGAATTTTAATTATCTTTCCAAAAAGACAAATTGGTCGAGTGACCAAATTGAATTTTAATACCTTATTATTTTTATGAAATAAAAACATGTGGAAAAAGGGCCACACGTTGAAGCATCTGTTAAAAGAGGGAGTTAGGAATCCAAAGGAGTTGGCCAAGTGTTAGCAGACTGAGATAAGATGTAGAGTTAACTTAACTTCAAAAAGACACATTCCATATTTATAGGAGAATATGTGAATAGGTGTAAAGTTGAATCTGACTGGTGGTTAGTGAGTAGGAGGCTCATGAAAAGTGTCATGACTGCTAGGAAAAATAAAATAGGTCATGAAAAGGGAATGGGATGCAATTCCCAAGGGAGACAAATTGGATAGCTGGAGAAAGGCTATGTGCAAAAATTCTTGACACAGTAAAAAATCTACAAAGATTACTCACAACACTAGAGCTCAGATTTTTGCAAGAGGCCACATAGGCAACCCCTTGGATTATGAACTCAAGTCGGGCGTGACAGATGTGACATGACTCTAGTATAAGATTGGGAGGAACAAGGACTTCATCATGTGGTTTCCCCAAAGTTCTAGGTTTTATTCTTGTTATGAATATGTTTGATCTTACTATGTTTATTTTTATTGTGCATTGCTATGTCTSAATTATTGGCATAAATAAAATGTAATAGAAAGTAAGTGMATTATCAAAGAGGACCAATGAATATCACAAGTTTAAGTAGGAAAATTGTGAAAGAAAGAAATAGCTATTCGGATCCTAGATCTTTGAATAGAGTCATAATACCATTAATAAAGAAATAAAACTCATAGGTATAAAACAATAAATAAAATATAGTTTTAATCATATAAGATATTTGGAAGGATGAGAAACAAAGTTTCAACATATACATGCATGCAACCGAAAAGAAAATAGTTACAAGATATTGCATTATGCATGTACCCAAAAGGGAAAATTATTATAGGAATTACAATTACATTATGCATATGTTTGAGAAGGGAAATAGTTACAAAGGTAACATTTGTAATTACACTATGCATGTATAGGAAAAGGGAAATAATTACAGAGATAATATTTTAGATTGTGCATGAATTTGAATAGGAGAATTGTTACAGAAATTACAAATTACATTATGCATAAAGGGAAAACGTTATAGAGATAACATTTTTCATTATGCATGTAACTGAACATGAGAATTGTTACAGAGTTAAAATTTACAAAATTACACTATATGTATATCCAGAAAAGGAAATAGTTCCATATTTAACATTTAAACAAAATGATCCATGCACTAAATCGAAAGGAATTCGTCGAAGAGTTTAAACCAAATGCACCATGCATGAAAATAGAAGGAATTCATTGTAGAGTCTAAACGAAATTCCCCATGCACGAAATCAAAAGGAATCATTACAATTTTAACGAAACTCAATAGCATATATTCGAAAGGAAACCAATACAACGATAGTGTATTTTTCACAATGGAAATACCCATAAAGAGAAACATAAACCTAAATAATGACTATACATAAATGTATGGAAACAATAACCAATGTATTACAAAGTTATGAAGATGCGTAAACAATAGACTTCATGAATGCTATTACAATTTTTACTTAGAATAATAATAGAATGCAATGCCAAAATTGAAGGCAGTTAAGGTTGGAACCCAAATACCTTTATGGGAAAAGTGATGCAGGAGCATCGCAAATACCCAAAGCGAGTGTGGGGGTAGCGCATGTGTTTTTTAACGCATGACATATTTCTTTGAAATTTTTTGAAATGGAAGCGCCAAACCTTTAATGAATACTTTATGAAGGAGCACCTTTTATATATTGTATCAGACCTTGAGCCATACGCTCTTGTCTGAAGTAGATAGGAGGCATTTAATAGATTTAATGTTGGTAGGTAGGATTTATTTCTAGATTAGACAGTTTTAGATGGAAGGAGGGAAAACGGATATAGACACCCTCATTGTATCTTTGTAACATTATTAGAAATCAAGCATTCAAAGAAGAGCAGAGCAAGCAGAGAACGGTGTAGAGAACATCCATGTACATATATTGAATTAATAGAAGAAAGCTTTGATTCAAGTCCATGGTTATGTGTTTGTTCTCTGTGTATTGTTGATATGCTCAGGAATGTTTGTTTCTGTTATGCATTTGCTTTGTATATGCTGTGCATGTGATTTCATGTTCCGAAACTGAAGTCTGTAAGGAAGAGATAGAATGAGTTTCAATTGTTTCTCTATATGAGCCAGGAGATTCCTGCAAAGAGTGCAGTTGAATTCATCCGCAAAGAGTGTGTTGATGAAGGCTCAGTAGTTTAACCTTTGTTCTCATTCATCCAGAAGTGGAAGAGAGTTGTTGAAGCCGTGCAAGGAAGGTGCAGGTTTGAAGAAGAAGTCTCAGTTGTTAATCTGAGCCGAGGAGATAGAAGATTGCTACTGCAGAAAGTGCACAGAGTCAGAAGGATTCAACACTTGAGAAGTTGTTGAACGTAGAGCACGAGGAGTGCGCACGAATCCATATGAAGGAGTCAGAGTGGAAAAGCTCAGGAGGTTTAGCACCTTCGTAATCTTGTGAAAGAGAACACAGGAGGTTGGATCGAGGGAGGCCAAGCAGAGTTTGCAGGCGCATACTTGGAGAGCAAGTCTCGGCAGAAATACTTAGCCCCTTCAGAGAAATCTCAAGGAGGAGGAATTGATGCTCAGTATTCACCAAGGAAACTAGCGAAATCCTGTCCGCCGTCAGATATGGGAAAGTTGCGCACAGGTTAAGCCTTAGCGAGCAGAGGAGGAGCTAGGGAGTCATCGGGACTCGGCTCATCGGAGGATCGAAGTTTCCAGAGACAAGAGTCTCGTGCCTAAAATTGCGATCAGTGATTTCCCAAAAAGATCTCAACTGTTGATCTCAGCAGGGGTACGTGGCAAGAGATCCCAAGGATCGCGAATCAGAGAATCGAGATTTCGGAGACAGAGACTTTGCACGTTGAAATCGCGATTAGCGATTTCCCAACGCGATCGGAGCCGTTGATCACCGCGGGGACACGTGGTGCGAGATCCCGGGGAGTCGGGGTTCGACATTTCGGGGTTCCCGCATACAATGGAACTGTTGCAATAGAAATCGTGATCCTGCGATACCCAATAGCGCAACGAGGAGGGGTGACGTGGAGGAGAGCGCCCACACATGCATCGGGGTTCGACATTTCGGAGTTCTCGGTGACGAGAGACTCACGACTGGATAAGTCGCGATATCCCGAAACACGATAACCACGCAGTCACTGTGTCGAGTGGAGGACAGGTGTTGATAGATCGGAGTTCGGGTATTTGTAAGTCCCGTGAACTTTGACCACAAAAATCGTGATACTCCGACACGCGATTTCCCGATAGGGTTAAGGCCTGTAGTGGAGGATAGGTGTCGGAAGGCCAAGCCTAGCCGTGAGTAGAGGATAGTTGGCATTGCAGATTGGGGATCAGAGAATCACAGAAGCAAATTCTCACGACACCATAAGTGCTGATTTTTCGACAGCCGAAAGTTTCGATATGGTGGGACACGGTCAGCATTGACTAGAGCATCAGAAGTCAGGGAAGTGCGAGTGGAGTGATCCGTGACCTTGAAAGGTCTGATTTCCCGATAGGATAAAGGGAGGTCATCGGAGGAGCATCCTGTGGGTGCAGAAAAGTCCCGATAAGGGATTTGAGGAGCGGTTCAGCTCTTCGGGCCTAGGGAAAAGGAAGGTCCTGGTGAGAGCGGACGTGCCCTGGGTGGCCGTTCTGCGTCAGAGTGGTATCAAAGAGAGGTTTGACTCTTTTTTTCTATAGCATAGAGAGAAATAATTCACCATGCCGCCCAGAAGAGAAAGACAATCACCTGACCCGGAAGACAGGGAGGTGAGAAGAAGAGGCAGGCCGACACAGAATCCATAAATGGAAAGGCAGATACGTGATCTCCGAGCGAGATTGGAAGATATGGAAGTAGCGTAGAGACGCACAACCAGTGCTGGAGATCTGAGTGACTTTGAAGGTGAAGTTGAATCTGATCCACAAGGAGAAGTTGCAGCCGAAGATGCAGCCAACGAGCGATTAATTAAAGCTATCGCTCGGATGAGTTCAAAGATGAAAATGGACATTCCATCTTATGAAGGAAGTCTGGATGCAGAAGAGCTGTTAGATTGGATCAGGGCTCTTGACACCTACTTCGATTATGAGGATATCGAAGAGGATAAAAAGGTTAGGCATGCTGTCACAAAGTTAAAGGGACATGCAGCATTATGGTGGGACGAGCTTCAAGCAGATAGACGTTCCAAGGGCAAGCAAAAGATCAAAAGATGGGATCGAATGATTGCTAAGATGAAGGCAAAATTCATCCCGAGGGATTACCAAATCACATTGTTCAGGAGGATGTAGAACCTGAGACAGAAGTTGATGACAGTAAAGGAGTACACTGAAGAATTCTACATCAAGCTCAATATCAGAGCAGGTCATCGGGAGAGCGATGATGAAAAAGTTTCTAGGTATATGAATGGCTT
>JASDQU010101436.1:21464-37496 GCA_032191745.1 Picea mariana | reverse complement strand
AGAGAAAAATATACTTGGAGTACACTGCGAACTTTCCTAGTGAGTTTGAAGCACAAAAACTTGACTTGACTTGACACTTGAGTGGATATATAGTGACAAAGGGAAATATTAGGTACAAGCTGGAGGTGTGACGTGTCAAGGCCATGATAAAAAAAATAAATTGTGACTTGTGAGGGTTTATACCTTGTCATGACAACAATCACATTACTCAAACTTTAGACCAAAGCTAAACATAGCCTTATTCATTTTGGAACCAAAATTACTTTTATGAACATAACCTAAAGACTTCAAGACTTATGTTCTATGAACCATGTGATTAAACAAATAAAAAAAAAGAAGACTTGTTGACCCATACAACCTTATGTGTTAACATATGGCTCCACAGGGAATGGCATGCTCCTTGTGAGATGCCAAGAGCATGCAGTTACAGTTCTTTATCCATTGGGCTATGGAGTAATATGTGCAACCAACCTCTGTAACACTGCCAAAATCAACCACTTATTCAAGCAAAATGATAAACCTAGTGCAAACTAACCTCATACTACAAATCTGATCACAGTGTGCATACTTGAAGAAAAGCAAATGCTTGGGAAGTGAGCTTATTACCTATGCTACCCTACTCTATCCAGATCTCCAATTTGCTCAAGTAAATGAAAATTTCCACATCAACCATTCAAGTAACTTCATGACCGAAATAATACCATGCATGCCACTGATTGATTGATAATAACATAAATATAACAATAGATATAAAAAATCCTTTAGAGAATCATACTCACCCATAAGTGTCGGTGAAATGTTGAAATTTGAAATCTTCAAAAAATTTGAAAGATATGACTCCAATAAAGATTCTATTGGACCCTCAAAACCAAGATCACAATCCTGCTTATTCAGAAAATATGACTGCCAATACATGCATTCCCCTTTGTTGGGAAAGAGGTGACCTCCTTGTTCTTTCAAGATCAACTCTTGATCATCAAGAGTAACAATTTCCTCTTTAGAAAAATGATCATATGACAATTGTATAGTAGGAATTAAACATTCTGATTGTGATCAACTATAAATATATATTTATCTATACAATTATCCTTTACTGCATGCTCAAAATGATTTGAAAATGATCATAATCATGATGTACATTCCTATCCATGAAAAAATATGAAAACAATGAAGAATTTTGTTCCAAATCTGAATCATACTTACACTCTTCTTGTTGTTCATGTGCATGTAGATCTTCAGGGTAAGCTTGATATAGAATCCTTTTGCAAACTTGAATGTTCTCCTCGACTTCTTCAACATCCTCAAACAACTGTCTTAATGATGAAGATTTCCTTTCTCTCATGAAAAGGATAAGATCAGGATGTTGAGTTGCTATGTAAAAAACCATAGCTGCAGTTTTTGAAGGTTGGATCTCGAATGGCATGCTATGATAAAAACTGTGAAACCTCATGTTGGAGATAGCTAGATATTCATCTTCTTTTCTCCTCAAAGTAAAAAACTCGGTTAAGTGTTGATCGAAAGACATGTTCTCTCCCCGGTATCTTAAAAATGCATTATATAACTCAATCCATGAACCAATGGAATCAACTCACAAACTCTTAAACCACAAAGAAACATCCCCAAACAAGGATTTGGAAAATAACCTCATGGTAACATCTTCATATACTATCTCAAACTGATCGACAAAGCTATGAAAGGCTCCCAAATTCTTCTCAGCAATGATATGATCTTCTCTAGAAAAATGAGGAAGATACTGAAAGAAATTAAGAGGGTAAGGATGAAGGTGAGATGGCAGCCTTAAAGGTTTAAACATTTTCTCTCTGATTTTAGTTTGAACAGAAGTGGGCTGAAAACAAGGTTTAACGAGATGACTGCAAGGTATAACAAAGACTTTATTAGGTAAAACAACCTCATGATTCCCATGACTATAAGGCTTCTCAATTTGAGGAGGGATTGAGATATGAACTTCATCTTTCAAAATAGGTTGAGATGAAGAGACATGAGAAACATCTACAACAAAGGTAGAATGGAGACCTTCTTCTTCCAAAGAGGGACATACAAATTAATGTTGATGATCATCAGAGTAAAAAAATAAAAGGATAATCCTTATTATATGTAAAGGGAAAGACATGAATGCACTGATGAAAAAGAAAAAAAGTTCATGGAGAAAAATAATGAACTGATACCTGGATTTTCCCTTCCGTATTTTCATCTTTCTGTCAGCAGGATCCTTCCTCCATTGGAGTATTGGATTTTGGATTCATTAGGCATATGATTACAATCAATTTTCTGTGTCCCTCTCTTGTCTACCATCAAGAGTCGGATCTATGTCGTTCTCCCAAGGAATATTTCTTCACTTCCATCCTCAACAACGACGCCAAAAATGTTAGCACTGAGAATCACCCTCATAATACTAGAGGATAAGCCCAATACCCATTTGATTTAAATGATTAAAACAAGTTATAATTGGTGGATCAACAAGAGAAAAGTAAAAGGGAGGGCATCAGATTGCTTGCAAATACATTCTATTGGGCGTGGAGTCATAACATTCTGCAGATCAAAAGAAATCATGATGCCTACTAGAAAAAAGGATTATGAAAAGATGGGTAGAAGAATAGAAGGTAAAAAAGAAGAAGAATATTCACATAAAAAATATCCTTTCTGTAAGATAGATTAAAGAGTGCTTGAACAATAATCAATGATTAATAGGCAATTACCACAAATCCTTTGCAGCTCATGAATCCATTAACTAAAGGAAGCTTTTGATCTTCAAAATATGTAAATATTACTCAATGAAGATGATAAGAAAGAATGGAAACAAGAGAAAAACAATCCGGTATCACAACTTTCATGAATCTATAATGGAAGAAATGCTTACAGCACATGCCCTCGGGCTTACAAAATACACAGATAAACTGCCCCTGCAACTCTTTCCTCTCTTGGATCATGAATCCAACCCTTTCCTTATCAAAATCCCTTTCATATATAGAGAATAAATTCTATATATCCTAAGGAGGTCGAAACCAAGGAGATACATATGATCCTCCTCCATTTAGGAGTCTTGTTACAAAAGATTCCAACAAAAACCTAACAAATTCCTATTTTTCGGGATCTTGCCTATTGTGATAAATTCCTTTTGAAACAGGCCATTCTACTTGATATGGAGATGGTTCACATGTCCCTCATATCCAAATAACTCCTAGGAGACCATTCAAACCTTCCTTGACAGCTGGAATCCCTCCCATATCTTGAATTTGTCAGACTGTTAGAGTTTGCAGCGCCTGTGACAACATGCACTGCGAACTTTCCTGTAGGTGATGATTTTAACTTTTCTCCAAAACTACGAAGTGGGTCAGGCTGAATTTTTTTTAGCAAGTCCAAAAAACTATGTTTGTCGTCCACACCAAATTTCAGAGGAACCCATATGATAATTCAAAATTTATAAACAAAAAAATCCTCTGTTGTGTGCTAATTGCTTACAACCTATCATAATTACGAGTTCATAGCGCTAGCACTGCAAACTTTCCTGTAGTAGCTTGTTTCACTTTACCAAAGTTTTTAATCAACCCAAAACTTATATCAAGTATCCAGAAGTGGTGTAAGGCTTATGATGGTAATAATATGATTAAAATACAACACCCAAATGATAATCATGGTTGGAAAAACATGGTAATCACCCAAAAATGTGTCAAAGGTATAAAACAGGAACTTGAAAAAATTTGGTGTAGAATTTGAAGGCTAAACATATTTATTTCTTGATTCTAGAGCTCCTCCTAGTAGAATCCTTGGCCACCATGTTTAATCACTTCTTGTCTGCTTTCTCTCATTTGTTATGACAATTGGTGTGTGAAAGTGAACTCTCTGTCAAAACATGGTTTTTATCAATGCAAATATCAATTAACAACATGTGCAATCTTAAAACCTAGTTTACATCTGATCAAACACATATTTCAAGTGTAAGAGGGGTGTAGTTTCACTCTTTAAAAGTTGAACTTGTAAAGATGCAAAAAACAAAAGCTTCAACAATGCTGGAACAAAGGGTTCACAACGCCCTGTTCGCAGCACTAGGTGAAACTGATGGGAACAAGTAAATTCTGAGTAGTGGGGAAGATGAAAGAGGTCAAGAGGTGGCCTGGTCTAGTTAAATGTCAAGTTAAAGACAGTTTTATGTGCTAACACAAACCTCAAACACTATGATAAAAAGGAACTTGTATCGAATATCAACGTTAACCATATGAAGGTTTGACAATTAATTAATCATGCTAGACCTATATATATATATACATATATATAGCATCAAAGTTGTCCTCAAGTTGAAATAGGAGTAACTTTAGAATATGGAAACTTAACATATATGTATATAGGTTATCAAATTAATAAGTCTTATGGAATAGGACTTAGGATAACCTCGAAAAATATTGTTAAGTATGGAGTTGCTCAACTCACAATTAGTATAGAACAAATATAACTTAGGTGGTGAGAAATTATGGAGGAGGGTAAGTAAAATATATTGTTATGGTTGAATAAATGATATACTATTTTTTTTTTCTCTCTTCGAGGTTAAGTATGGAGTTGCTCAACTCACAATTAGTATAGAAAAAATATAACTTAGGTGGTGAGAAATTATGGAGGAGGGTAAGTAAAATATATTGTTATGGTTGAATAAATGATATACTATTTTATTTTTATTTTTATTTTTTTTTCTTCGGAATTTTAGGTCTATGACACTTTCCTATATAACTGGCGAGTACGAGCTATGTATTTCAACATATGGAAGTATGTTAATAGGATGATTCAGTATCTAGACTATTTTTCAAAGTATGCCAAGAATCATCGTTCATTACAAATACGTCATTGATCGTCAGAAGCAACTGTATCTTCAATGGATGAAGTGGTAACTCAAATGAATGGTTGAGAAAGAGTGTAGTCTACGAGAGTTCAAAAGTGGATAGAAATGTTGATGAAGGCCATACTAGACAATTATCAAAGTTCTAAAATATGTTTATTGTTATTCGTGATGTAAGAATTAAGGGGGGGTGTTAGAATTAATGCTTACTTTAGATTTGGTTAGGGTTTATTGGAGATTGTTGAGACGTTCTCTCAACCTCTATCTCTCTCTAAGTTTGGAATAAGTTGGATATGACAACACCTATATAAATGTATTGTATTTTGGCTTGAACATGGAATAATAATAATAGAGTGAGTTTTTTGTTCGCACAATTGTTTCTTAGTTTAAGAGGGTGGGAAGGTCGATATTGTGACAATGTTTGGAATTGATATTTAATGTGGTTATACTCAAAATTTTTTAAAAGAGTGTTTTTCATATTCAACATTCTTAGTGTCACAAAGATAACAAATTCTTTTGAGCCGCGATGTTTTAGGAATTGTCCAATGCTTTGTTTCACTATGAAGCTAGTGAATGTTTGTTCTTATTTTAGCAATGCTAATTTTCTTCGTACAAAGATACTTTTGATATTGTGTATTAGTGTTTATCACCTCCATCTACTGTCTTCATTTTCTCTTCTCATCTATTTCTTTATTGCACCACAATTTCTCCTAAATTTTAGATGTGGTTTAGCCAAGGACTGCCATGTTAATACCAACCCTACTTGAGTGATAGATGGTTTTGACTTGATTTTTGATTAACTTTAGGAAGCCTCTTGTCTTTCATGTTGTGTATTCTATTCTTGTACATTAAATGCCTAGTGGTAGTCATTGTATCAATGGGGGAAATGATTTATTTTATGATGATGATAGGATAGGGTAGTTACCTTTAATTTATGTTTTTTTTTTTGTAAGTATTATATAAGTTTCCTTTCATGAAATTGTTTTACAAAAATAAAGGTATTCATTGGAGTAAGAGTCACCATGACTGGAAACCAACTATGCTCTAGCGGAGTTTTTAAAACTGTGCTCCTTATATCACCAAAAATGTAACAGATCAAGGTGGAAATACTAGCATAGATATTGTTTGACAATGCCATGTACAAAACTAAAACAAAAATTATGATCTTATCCTGGCATTGAGACTAATATCTATAATAACCAGATGGACCATGTACAGACTAAAAAAACTAGTAACCAAAGTGTGGAACTTGATGACCATAATGCTTGAATTCAATTATGTCCTGGAGGAAGGAGGATGGGATTCAGTTCTCCAACTGTCGTTGGAGGTGACAAGGCATCTCTATTGGTGCTCAAGTCTATTTCCAAAGAAATGCATTGTTCCAGGAGCTCAAGGAGAAATTTGACGTCAAAAACATCACTCCAAAGATCGAATATTGGATGTTGGATTGTGATAGGGCCTCAAATATAAGTTGAGATTCCTCCTCGGTATATGCACTAGGTTTGCTGGAGGAGGGTGCTTCAGATGGAAAATAGATTGGATGTCCTGAAGACAAAGAACCATGGGTCCGACTGGAGTGAACACATGGAGAGCTATGTGTTAGGATCTCTGAATAAGTCCACCCTGGGAATGATTTCAGAGTGTAACCGAGAGATATCACACGTATATCGAACCATTCAATTTTATAGCCCCAATCGGTTGAGGTATGTCTATTTTCTTGCTGGTGTGTCAAGGCCGAGTTGAGTGAGGGAGGCCTGGAGCACTTCCTATTGTTGTCCAAATTGTCACTAACCGCGACCAAGGAGAGATGTCGACCAAATGGAATGTATTCTCCCCTACCTCGCTTTGAGTGACCTCATTGTCTTGGCATGTTGAGAACATAAATGAAAGACTCCCGTATTTGAATTTCTTGGAACCAGACCCACTATTATCCACACTTGCAGTAATGCACCAAATGGAGACCGCAAACATAATGATGTTTCCCCCAAGCACTATGCTTATTTAAGTCATCTCCCTTCGGCCATGTCATGGTCATCAATGGCGAATTAATAACAAGGTACTAGGAGTTATGAGCTCCAATCTCCACCGTGCAGGTTTGCGACATTCCCTTGGAGCGAAATCTACCCATGTGCGAAATGACTTGAATGTTCTAGAGCGGTGGTAGCCTGAAACCTCCTCCCTCACTTATGGCTTGAGGATTGGTGAACTGGATGGGGGGAGTGCTTAATGCCCCATGTTTACTCATGTGTACTATGAGCTGGAAGGCACCCCATATGAGGGAATTAATTTATGATTATAAGTTATAAAATACTTTTGGATTTGTTCTATGTTTATATTTTTTATATCTTTCTCCATGATTCTCAAGAGATGATGCAACCCAAAACTTCACAACCATCTAAGATAACAGAAAGAAGAGTTTCTTCTTATGCCAAATCCAAAATTCCATTAATTTACAAATATTTTCAAGTCCATAATAAACTTTCCACCATCCATTTATCATTTTTTCAATTTTTTTACTTCTAATCGACCTTATGATCAAGATCAATTTTGAGATATTTGTATGAAATCACTTCCTCTAAGTTGCTATTGTCATACATGAAATTATCATAAACTATAATATTGGATTTGATGATCATACACTTTATTTTGTTAGTATTTAACATGCATACCTATACCAAAGGAAAATCCTTGAGAATAATTAGTTTTTTGTTAAGATCATAGGGACTCCTCACTATAAGAACAATATTGTAATATAAGGAAGGATGATGACTATTCTAGCTAGAGATGTGCTGACACATCTTGCTTCTTCCAAGTATCCCTAAAAATTGTCAATGTGTATACCAAAAATATTAGGGGATAGAGGACAACCTTCCATAACTCCTATATTGCAATCAATTTCATTCAAATAACCTTCAATTTTCTTTATCACAACAACTCTCAAGTTGAAAGGAACTTTTATCTCTTCTAATCTATTCTAAAGATTAGTTATGAGCATTGCTTCAAATACTTTTATAAAATCAATGAAGAAACATATGGGAGTGGTTTTATTACTAGCACATCCACAAAGTGGATGGTGAACCCCAATAAGAATCACTATCAATTAATTTTTGGATCTCAAAATTAACAGACATAAACAAACATTTATATACATTTAGCTTTGGACAATATAAAATTTTGTTTCTTTCCAAAGAAGAGATATAGACCCCGATCAACCTAATTAAAAAAACCTACCATAGACTAATTGATCATTTAAGCGCCCAAGGTTTCGGGTGAAAGTTTAGGAAATCATTCACTCTAGGGTCATTGTAAAATAAAAATATTTCCCATAAATTCAATAGTTGCTCGATGGTATAATGCATTGGTTTTTTTTATATATTTTTTCAAAGGTATTTTTTTTAGAAATTCATGTTATTTTTTTTTTCAATAAGAAAAATAACTTATATTAGTGAATATAAACGGTCTTTTTTAAGAAACTTAAAACTTGTACATAATTGTACATCTCTTTTTCAAAAATCTATAAGGATCTTATGAATTGTTCACATTACATAATAAGTCCAGAAAGTTGGCCACTGTTTTACATATCGATATAAAAAAGACTAAAGATCATTTTTGTCCTCCTTGCATATGTATTTTATATCAAAAAATATACAAATACCAAAACTGTAGCCTTACATACAGTGACCTAAATATTGATATCTAGTCTTTCAAACATTTCTGGTTGTCCTTCAATATCCTTTGAATAGTATATTCCATCTTCATCCAATAGAAGTGCTTCCTTAGAAATCAGGTCAGTTTCCTTATTATATATGTTGTGCTTTGAGTTGCTTAAAGTTCTCGCTCAACGATCTAATATTTTTCATCCAAGGCTGTAGAGAGATCACTTGGAGGTTATTTTCATTATTAAACCAATTGATAATAACATTTGAATCTCCTACCAGTTGTAACCTTGTTAGCTTCTTAATACAAGAAACAAATAAAATGCACCACAGGGAAGTAGCTCTCCCCTGGTATTGGTTCCTCTTCCACAGTTCATTTTTAGTCTGTAAGTGCCCAAAAATGGACATTTCAATAAGGCTCCAGCCCCACATTTAGAGCCTTTTTCCTGTGATGCCCCATCAAATAACCCCATTGCGAAATCCCAGTCAAGTATGGGTGGCCTATCAATCCTTCTAATCTTAGAGACCTGTGTAATTTTTTGTTCTCCCAAGTCCTATAGGATATAGTTACAAACTCTAACTTGATTTATGGGAAAGTCTTCAAATATAACCAAATTCCTATGCTTTCAAACCTCCCAACAAATAAAAAAAGGGATCTCTTTCAAATTATCCTTTATCCTTATCCACTTTTGTAAACTACCCACAATCTGTCCTCCTTCCCAATTATTTCCCAATTTTAATTCTTTTGATATAGTCTACCAAATACCTCTGACGAAATTGCATTCCAAAAAAAAATGGGACACAGTCTCCTCACTGTTCCCACACAAAAAACATATACTAGGACCAAAAATACCCCTTCTGTTCAATTTTTCCCAAGTAAGTATTCTTTATTCCAACAATAACCAGATAAAAAGTTTGACTTTTAAAGGTAGCTGCTAGTTCCAAATATCATAATACCAATATTTTGTTTCTTCTTCCATATCCTCCAACACTTGAACTTTATAAGCTTGCTTGGCATTCACTTGTCCTTTTTTTGTATCCCATGACCACATTAAAATATCTTTCTCATCGTTAAGTTCAATTCCGGAACTCACAAATCCTTTAATGTACTTTCTCCACTCTTCTTTTATTTCTCCTTCCAACCCTAAGGTTTATGAATTTTTCCACCTTGTAAAACTAAGTCCCTCCAAATCAATATACCCAACTTGTGTTAGGAATTCAATCCCTTGTGCCTTCAAAGTCAAAATAAGATTCCTTGAAAATTTATAGAATGAGTGAGATCCAACCATAGGATCATCTCCAATTATAATGTCCCTCCCATTCCCAGGATTCCACACCAACGAATATGTTATGATAGGTAATGAAGAGGTGAGGGCTCTACAAATATTTGATATACCATTCCAATTTTTTCTCCCCTTCCTAAACCACTCCTCAACAGTTTTATTTTTAAGATATTTTTTCATTATCACTTCATGCCATAGGCCAGGCATCATAAGACATGTCCACATATTTTTTGCCACCAAATCTTTCCCAAAGGTAAAGATATTTTTGATACCCCACCCACCAGTCTTTTTTGGTTTTGCAAGATTTTTCTAGTTTATCAAATGCATTCCTTCCTTAAATTTTTTTCCAGTCCACAGGAAACTAAACATCCTCCTTATAATACTATTAAGCACACTTATATGTATCTTAGCCAAAGAGATCCAATATACATAAATGCTTTCAAGTACAACTTTTACAAGTGTGACTCGTCCTCCTAAAGAAAACCATCTATGACTCCAATTCAAAATTATTTTTTCAAATTTTTTCTCTAGCCAGTTCCAGTCAACTTTAGTATAACAATTTGATTTTATATAATACCCCAGGTACTTAAATCCTTCATATACTGGCTTTAATTCAAAAGGAAAGAGAGCCTTCAACAATGTAAGTCCTTCAACATCCCACCCAGATTCTAAAAACACAGACTTCTACGGACTGAATGCCATCCCCGTTGCCTTACAAAATAATTCCAAAACCTCCTTCAAAAATTTCCACTCAGAAATGATTCCATTCCCAAACAATATTACATTGTCCACAAACATCAAATGAGTAATAGTTAACCCTTTAGCCATAGGAATACCTTCAATTTTATTTTCCCTAACTTGCTTCAGTATAGCTCTACTTAGTCATTCAATAACAAGGAGGAAAGTAAAGGTGATAAAGGGAAACCTTGCCTTAAACCCATTTAAGACTTGAAGAAACTAGTAGGTTTACCATTAATCAACACAACAAAGTTTTCTGAAGACACACACCCCAAATCCAATCAGCTGCTTCTAAGATTATACCCACCTGTAATAAAACAAGAATGAGAAAACCCCAATCCACTCTATCATATGCCTTTACCAAATCCAATTTTAAGACCAATGCGTTAATATTTTTCACCTTTATACTATGTAAATCTTCCTATACAAATCCAATAGAATCAATAATTTGTTTGCCCTCTAAAAACCAAATTGTTCCTTTGAAATACCAACAGAGAGTGTGTTTTTAATTCGAGTAACAATTATTTTAGTGATGATCTTGTACACCAGATTACATAAGGCAATTGGACTAAACCTACCAAATGAGTTTGGTTTGTCACTCTTTGGTGTAAGTGCAACAAAAGTAGCATTCAAAGAACTTGAAACTGTACCTTTTCTCCTAGACTCTTCCACCATCTCCAATATATCATTTCCCAAGAGATAAAAAAAGGCCAGAAATAACTCTACAGTCCAGCCATCTAACCCAGGAATTTTTGAACACTTAAAACCTTTAAGTGTTGAAAAACTTTCTGCGAGAGTAACTGGCTGAACCAATCTAAGACCTTCTTCCTATGTAAACAATCTCAGATAGTTCCTTAATACTGCAAGTTGTTCTGATATGGCCAGGTTTGTCTGTGCCTTAAAAATATTCTGAAAATAGTCTATAGTCTCCTTTTGAAGATCTAACTTATTTGAGATAATTGTTCCATCTTCCTTTGTAATATCCAAAATGTTATTGATTTTTTTTCTTGAACTTGCATAAGCATGAAAAAAATTAGTATTCTTGTCACCTGCAACCAACCAATTAACCCTACTCTTTTGCCTCCAAGTCTCCTCCTCTTGTCTAATTAACAGTTCCAATTTCCTCTTTTATTTTTCAAGTACCATTACTTTGTCTCTCTCCTTCTCAAAACCTCCAGGGAAATTTGTATATAAAGTATCCAGATCCAATTCTAACTGTACCAGTTCTTCCTTAGCTTCAACCTTTTTATTTATTTCCCAGACAGTCACCGAAGACTTAAAAAACTTAAGCTTTTTAACCAACGAATCCATAAGGTTTAAAACCTCTGTCCCCAACAGTCTGGCCCAATTGGTTCTAACTAAATTTATGAAATCTGGATCCTCAAGCCAAACTGCATTAAATTTAAAAGGATAACTGACAATATCATTCCCTTGTTACAAGTGTATAATCGCAGGCATGTGATTCGATAAATTTACATTGCACACCCAAGATCTATATTTGATTCCTGATGATACTAAATTCTCATATACCAAGAACCGATCCAGCCTATTAGCAATGTAATCCCGTGCTTTCCTTCCATTCATCTAGATAGGAAGAAGCTTTATTGGCTGAGCATCCACCAACCCTCCAACTTGTATCAATTGGCTAAAGTAGAGTTGTAAGGGATCCACCGTAGCATGTTCACCCCAAACTTCCCTATTCGAAGTGGTAAAATTTAGAACACCACCCACAATAAGATTATCCTCATTCAATAYCGCTTCCCTTTTAATTCCTTCCCAAAATACCTCTCTGTCAGAATACGGTCCATAACAATTTATCAACTTCAAATTTAAATTTAAGTCTTTTACTACTCCCTCCAGCAATATCCCTGTAGGTGTCAAAAACACAGAAAAATAAACTTTGTGTGGATTCCAATATGTTAAYAGTCCTCCAGAGAGACCAATAAAGTCCACCCCATAGAAATACCAATTAGGGAGCAATTTAACAAAAAAATCTCTTGCTTTAGCTTCACATACCATGGTTTCTTGTATAAATAAAACATCTGGTTTTGTTGTCTCTAAGAACCTTTTRAGGGTTACAGACTTTACGGGACCCCCCACTCCCCTCACATTCAGGGTTGCCACAATCATTTTTTAACCCTTGCCATGGATTTCTGAGCTCTAAGCGCCCTAGGACCATTTAGCACCATAAGACTAGTCGAGTTTAGGTTCTCCTTCTCTTTTCCTAGTTTCCTCGTACTTCTAGTTTTTAGTGGAGAAAAGTCATTTTTCAAAACTCCAAGTACCGCCCCTTTCAACAGTGCATCCTCACCCCTCGAACAACTAGTCGAAATTCTCCTAGCCTCCTCCACCTTCCCAATATTTTCTATAGGGTTAGTTAAAATCTCCCCACCAACAAAAATTGGCAATGGCGACCGGGTAAATACCTCCCGGTAGGAAGGTATAAAAATTAGTATTGATTCCTCAATTTCTGAAAAAACAGTCGGATCCTCAAGTGTATTAGTGTTCATGAATTCTGTGAATTCTTCATCTACCCTTTCACACACAACACTCTAAGATACTTTCTATCTAGGCTCACCCAATCCAACCAATCCAACCAGTCTACTTTCTATAGAAGAGCCCGAGGAATGTGTCGGATTGGTATGACTTCTATCCCCCTCAATCGCCCTAGAATCCTTTATGGATGGCAGTGGGGGAAAACCCACTTCATTCCCCTCCCAAAAGTAATCCTCCCAGAACCCCCTCCACTACGAGAGTCGGGCTTATGCTCCCACTGAAGGAAGGTCTTTCCTCTCCCCAACTGTATCACCCTTTACCAAGGGTTCATAATCTCCTCCACTCAAATTTTGTGTCCCCCGCATCTCCCGCTCACACGACTGTACCAAATTCGTTACAACCTCACCCAGTTGCCCGCCTACCTCCGTGCACCCAAATCCCGCTCCCTCAACAGGCCTCCCAATCCCAAAAGTCTCTTCCACATTTACAACATAATCCCTTTTCCTACACTGAGCCCTAAGCTCTGAAGAAATTTCCCCCACATGTAGGTTTGCCTCCTTCCCTACCAATCCCTTAGTGGAATTCACTACATTATGAGACTCCAATTCTAAACTCAACATCCTAGAGATAGCAGTGACAAACTGTTTAGAAAAAACATTAGAGCTACGGGGTTGTAACTTACCGGTATTAGAGTCGCTATCCATCGCTAGGGAGTGTAACCTATCACTCCAAGCTTCCAATTATGTAGACTTCTCATTAGAAACCAACTTTACTACCCCTTCGCCGAAAGTTACTTTGCCCAATAGTTCCCCAGAGAACTGATAACGAAGGTGGCCAGTCTCCTTGCATCCAAAACATCGAAATAGAATTCCAGCATAGTCCAGTCTTTGCTGAATCGAATGATCTCGCTAGTCGATATCAATCTCAGCTGGTATCCCTTCATTTACATCTATTTCTACTAATATTTTTCCCATCCACCGATCAGAACCAACCAGGTGCTTTGGATCAACATGCAAAAACTTCCCGAGGGAATTCCCGATTTCTTTAAACGCCTCCAAGCTCCACAATGCTAATGGGCAACCTGGCAACAACACCCACAAGTGTCTAAATATAATGTGATCCTTCTATAGATTGGACGCTATATGCCAATGTTTTAACATCAGGATTCCCTTATTTACCACCCAAACCTTACGCAATACCACCTCCGCATCTTCTGTATTTTTAAATAGAAAACATAACCAACCTTTCATAAGTATAAAGATTTTTGGCAAGTAACCTAGCAACGGACCCAAGTTGACTTCAACCCAAGCATGGATATCTTTGGCACCCAAATCCTAATAGCCAAATCTACCCACCAATCCTCTCAAAGCGCAGTTCCCCACTTCCTCCATCCCTATGTCTCGGCTGAGCGTAACCGTAGGTTTATTTTTTTTCATTTTCCACCCCTTAAGACCCGCACTAACCTTTTCCTCCCCTCAACTACTATAAAGGCATGTACTTCCCCCAAACCTTGCAACATGATTCAATATTTCCACCACCGAGGCCTCCCTACCACCACCCACCTCAGTCTGCCGAGGCTCCCAACCTCTCCCTTCTTCCCGCTCCGTCTCTATAGTAACTCTGTTTACCACTGCGCAATCTCGAGCCCTAAACACTTCTCCTTGATCTGTTACAAGGAGAGCCTTTCCTCCCTTCGCCTCTATCTTACTCCCCTGCCTTCCCTCCACAACCTTCTGCAGAGTATGCCCTGTAGTGCAAATGAGGGATACACTAGTCTTGCCTACCCTTTCCGATTCCCGAGAAAATAAATCATTTATGATATCAATGGATCTAATTTCCATCGGACCGCCCAAAATCTCACCATGTGTCCCTACGCCAGTACGAGAGGCCAACGCATACTCCACTTTACCGTCCCTCCCGTCAGCTGGACATAAATTCTTCCTTTACTGCATTAATTCCTCTCTATACACCTCATCGAGTTTGTACAGACAACTTTGGCTCCACTATTGGTCCTCAACTAGATAATCAAATAGGACCCCTGCACCTGTCGTCATAGATCTTGTGAGGCACCAGATTAACCCCAGATCTAGGTTTTCACACCTATTCTAACCCCTACCCTCCTTCCTCCACATCACTCTCATAGCCTTAAAAATGACTCCTCCCCCAAATCCATCCTAGATCCATTAAGTTACCCAATCATATCAGTGCATCACCAATCAGATAACCGAACCAAGCCTCCAACTATGTTATTTTTTTAAGAAACTCAATAATTTTAAATTAATTGATGTTGACTTTTTTTCGTTTCCGTTTCAAAACAATAATTTTTAACTAACAAATAAAAATATATATTTTATATAAAAATAAAGTAAACTATTATAATTAAATAAATAATCTAATTGATAAAATATTGAAGGCACGTATAAATAACTACAATTAATTGATGTTGGCTTTTTCGTTTCCGTTTCAAAACAATAATTTTTAACTAACAAATAAAAAATTWYAYTTTATATAAAAATAAAGTGAAMTATTATAATTAAGATACAAATCTAATTGATAAAATATTGAAGACACTTATAAATAACTACACACAAAGAATATATTTTTAATATAAATAATTAAAAATATATATATTATTTAGTTATTTAAGTGAGATAGTTTTGAGAGAATCTATGGAAAAATCCAAGGATCAGCTAGAATTTTTTTCCATTTTAATTTTAAGTGTGAAACATCTCATCAACGTGAATCATTCTTTTAAGCAAACATATCGTTACACAGTTAAAAATCCCCTGGTGCAGGTATTGTTACTATTGAAAATGAGCGTCATTGGATGAGCCCCTCTTCTACACAAATATAGAAGGTTACACAATTAAAATGCCCACTTACAATTATCGTTGAAAATCAACACCCACCTGTCCAATCAGTAAAGGAGCGCCATTACTCTAGAAGCACCAAACAAATATAAATATATTTAACAAATATAGATATATTTGAACACTTAAAATACAAAACTTGG
>JASDQU010101435.1:518437-530062 GCA_032191745.1 Picea mariana | reverse complement strand
CAAAAGACCAATAACTAGTTATACATTGAAGCATTGGCATTGGGAATCACAAATACTCTTTTTTTTTAACATAAATAGTTATTTTTTATTTAAGGATAATAGGTTGTGCGGGAGCCTAATCAACCCCTATTACATATTCGTTTTTCCAAAAAACTTGGTGGGCCTTTGTCATGATTTTACATAGTTGGGAGACTTCTATCTTATGGAATGGGGTATGAAACAGGTGCTTCGTCATTCTTTGAGAGCTCTCCTTAGGCTAAGAGGCAACCCATATTTTCCTTTACATCTGCTTCCTTGTTTAGATTTCGGAGGATGTGGTAGAAGAAAATGGAGGTGAAGTTATGCATTACTTTATAGAGTCTCTGCAGAGTCTTGTTGAGCGTTGGGTTATTGAAGTAGTCATCTGTGTTTAGAATTTTTATCAGGATTTCCGAATCCCCGAAGACTTGAATGACTTTTTTGTTGTTCCCCTGAGCGAGCTGGCAAGCTTTGAGTAGTCCTAAGATTTATGCCTGGTTATTAGTGCTCTGCCCCAGGCCCCAGCTGAAATTGTCTTTGCTTTGACCATCCGAGGAGTAGATTACACCCCCTGCTCCTGATATCCTCGGGTTTCCTTTGAAAGCTCCGTCAAAGAAAATCATAACTTTTCCCTGATTCTTCCACCACTTTTGAAAATCCTTTTCAGGGGTCTGAAGCCGCCACTCTAAATTGGAGCAAGGTCGAGAGGGGTTCTTTTTGTCACTAACTCACTTCATAGGCGCACCAAGCCAACTGACCTCTTCTGGGAGGAGCGCAATATCTGGCTTGTGAGGCTGATTCTCCAAAGTCTCCATCAACAATGCTTTGGCTTTGGCGGCCACGACTGTGGGTGTGCGCAAAATATTTTTGAAAGTGGCTTCATTCCTTGCTAACCACACTTCCCAACAAATGAATTTTGGTATGGCATACCAGATTTTGGCCCACGTGGATTTGCTCTTCAACGCATGAGGAGAATGCCCTTTCTAGGAGGCGAATAAATTAACAATTGTGAGTTGTGATGGGGTTTGAGCATTGAGCCTGTGCATAACCTGTATCCAGACTTCTTGAGTGAAGGGGCAATCAATAAATAGGTGATAAAGCGTTTCCTGAGCCGAGCAACAGAGAGGGCATCTGTGGGGCCCGATAATACCTCGTTTTGCTAAGTTGTCTCCTGTCGGAACCCTTCTGTGCATGAGTACCCAACAAAAGAAATTGATCTTTGGGAGACCAAAGGGGTTCCAGACATGTTGCCACATCAAGGTAGAGTGGATCTGCAGTTGTTGGTCTTGGAGTGTTGTGAAACCCTTCGATGTTGTGTATGCCACGGTCTTCCCCCAACCCCATTTGTCCCTTGAGTGCATATGCACTGGTGCCATATGGAAAGAGTTTTATTGAGGTTGCATCTTGTCTGGAAGGAGGGGGATAGCCCAGGTGAGCCAATTCCCACCAGTGTCCCATGAAGAAATATCTGCCAGCTTGTGGATGCCCCGTTGAATGAGCCATGCACGCAGATCTGTGAATTCAGGGGCGAATTTGAGGGGTTCGAGGCCCATGATTTTATCATCCCACAACCAGATTCTTCTCCCATTTCTAGGAATTCTGTACAGATGTTCTTTAAAAAACTCCCTGCCCTGACTGCAAAGCTTCCATAAAGTGGTTCCTTTACAAGAAGCTCCTTCATCCATGTTGTTCATTGATAGCCTGTGCAAATACATTTTAATGAGAACTTGGTTTACATGGTCTCGTTGATTTGAGAAGATTTTCCATAAAACCTTTCCTCCCAACGCCAAATTGGCCAACCCGGGGTCTCTTACCTAAAGACCGCCTTCTGGTAAAGACCTTTTCACAATATACCAGCTTACCAAATGATTTTTTTTTATTCCCCTTTCCTCCTTGCCATAGGAAGTTTCGTATCAGTTTAGAGAGCTGCTCAATGATCATTTTTGGAGCCAAGAGAAACAAAGCCTGGTAAATTTGAAGGGAGGAGAGAAAATTTTAGAAGAATAAGATTCCCGGTTGTGGTAAGCCACTGACCACCCTAAGCAGTCATTTTTTCCTTAATTTTGCTGATAATTTCCAGCCAATGGGGGGCCTTGCTGATTCCCAGAGTTAAAGGCAGACCTAAGTACTTGATTTTATCCCAGGAGGTGAAGCCCGTAAACCCAAAGGATTGCATGATCCGGTGAATGGATTGTTGATCTACGCCCCAACCATACACTGCACTTTTCCTTCTATTGACCAGTGCTCCGGAAACTCTGCAAAATCTTTGAATAACTTCGTTAAAATACCTTGCAATTTTAAGGGAAGCGCCTCCCAGGAGTAGAGATTCATCGACGAACAGAGCATGGTTGATTGGCTCAGTTCCTCTCATCGCCCTGATGCAGGGTAGTGTCCCAATTAACTTCTCTATTGTCAGCTTTCGACTTAGTGAATCTGCCATCAAAATGTACAGGAAGGGGGACATAGGGCAACCTTGCCTTATGCCCCTCATTGCTTTGAAATAGTTTGTCGGCCTGCCATTTACTAAGGGGGTGATCCACGGATCTCCTATACATGCTTTAATCAATCTTATAAAATCAGGGCTAAAGCCAAAAGCAGAAATAACTTGGAGAAGAAAAGAGTGCCTTACCCGATCAAAGGCGTTCTCCATGTCCAACTTGATAAGCATCCCTTGCTCTTGGCATTGNTCATTGCTTTGAAATAGTTTGTCGGCCTGCCATTTACTAAGGGGGTGATCCACGGATCTCCTATACATGCTTTAATCAATCTTATAAAATCAGGGCTAAAGCCAAAAGCAGAAAGAACTTGGAGAAGAAAAGAGTGCCTTACCCGATCAAAGGCGTTCTCCATGTCCAACTTGATAAGCATCCCTTGCTCTTGGCATTGATGGCTGGAATGAATGGTTTCCTGCACAAGGATCATGTTATTAAGGATATGCCTACCTTTAACAAACCCTCCTTGGCTAGGAGAGATGAGTTTTTCCACAAGAAAATTGTTGAAGGAAATTCATAGGTGATCATCGTTGAAGGCAATTCATAGGTGATCATTGTTGAAGGAAAAATCATAGGTGGTCATTAACCTTATGAATGTAAATTATCATATCATTTTATATTGGTATATAATGAACAAGAGTAAGTGGATTAAGCAGGATTTGGTTTATTTGGAATAATTTAGCTCCTAACACATTATAATATTTGTTAACAAATTGATATCTTGGCTTGCCAACAAAGCTATTTTAAGAAAACCAACATTATCTAAAGTTGTCGCTACCTCCTCCATTAGGGAGGAAGATGATTCACAAGTTTTAATGTCTAAGTATTTGGGAGAGATATACCCCTCGATTCCCCTTTCCCATCCTATCATTAACTATTAATGAGGATGTGTGGGAGCCTTATCCTGTATTAATGATGGCACATCCTCCAACTCACTCTCCTACATGGTGGATGAACCTGTCATACGTACATGATGGAGAAAGATGGAAAGAATATTTTTTCACCCTACCTCACCTACACTCTATTATTATTCTCCCATAGGAAGCAAATGATGCATTTGAATTTGTTTCATGCCACTCTTTGACTATTGGGTATATAGATGTCATAAATCTTGGAAGCACATAAAAAGGAAAATTTGAATGGAAAACTGACAAATAAGCCATCAAGATGCCCAAGAAATAAGTAGAGGTAGTTTCTCCCCTATTCTTTTGATAATAAAGAGTGGTTTGAGAATTTTTTGGTTCAACGCGGGCTCTAGTATATGGTCTAGGAGTTATCATTGAGCATAAAGAAGAAGAAACAAAAAGCCCAAAAAATTATAGTGGGGCAATTTCATTAAGTTTTGATCGATTTCATTGAGCAATACAAAGAAAAGGAAGAGAGGAGCAATCATCCAAGGGATAAATTCAAAAATAATTCACTATGCATGTTAAAGAGAATCTACATGTAAGGGTTTAGAGACCAACAAGACACTATCATCAAGGAGGAGAAGTCAAATCATACGGGCTATAATGACCAATGACCGTAGCCATTGTAAGTTGAGATTCATCCCAAGAAATGGAGAACCAAACCAAAGAGAAGGTGGATAGAAAGGTTAAGGGAGAATAAGGCATGCTTAAATTTTCATTCCAAGGGTAAATAACATTCAAACATAACAATCACTCTAGGGAAAAGGTTAGTAGGGAACACCATCATTGAGGGCATTCTATTTGAGGTTCCCATCCTCTAAGATGGAAGGAATTTATTCATTGAAAAATCTTGCAATATGGTGAATAAGCTAGCTTGAATGGATCTTTTATGACTCAATATCTTTCAAATCCAGAAACTATGATCACATTGGTAAGGGAACTAATATGGTTGCTTCATATTTTATTTCATGTTGTGCTTTCTTTGGTGTTTCTCAATTGCTATTAGGAGATACATAGTTTTGTATGCACCACTCTTTCTCGAGACATGGAAGATAAGACAACAAAGTAGGGAAAGGTTTTGAATGCTAAAGTTAAATAGATAGATGAGGTAAACCATGAAAGAAGGGAGCATATGGGGGATTAGAACATATGCTCCTGCCATTATGAACAGATGAACCATTATACCTTCTTTAGTTCTTTATGCACATCCATATGAAGATGACGCCAATACAAGGATAATTGTGTTGTTGTGTTTTCCTTAATGCTTAGTAAGTTATGAAGAAGGTAGATAACATGTGGCACTATTTCAAATATGTGAAAGATGACATGATTCATTAGTGAAGAAAGCCACAAGTTATTCTGTAACATCCCCAACCACCCACAGGCCGGGGGACACTACCTTGAAGCCTTCCCTTGGACTTCTTTCTCTTACTGATACCTTTTTAAAATTTAAGGATGCATAAAAGAAAAGACTTTGACGACATGCACAACATAAATCAACAAGTATACATAGTCTAAAGATTCAATTAAACGATAATTAAATATACAGTGGAAAATACATTCATATACATGTAAACGATACCATAAAAGAGAGCACATATCTTTATGAAAGATGACACCCATTGGTTGTAGACCAAGGACGTTCTACCCAACCGTAGACACCACTGCTCCAAATCTCAACAACAATGTCACCCCTGAGCCAGGGCTATGAATCCACAAGGACAGTTCCATAGTGTACTTGGGTTCCCAAACCAGTCAGCTCTCAGGCTCTCACATGTTTCCCAACACCCAAAACAATACAAAGTACCCAACTCTCTTCTACCTAGCCTTTACCGCCCCAAGAGAATGGACCTCCACCCTTCTCTGCCATGCAGTCCCTCATGCAGTCCTTTTCCTTATTTTCCAAGGCCTCCACCACAGCTGGTCCAGAATCTCAATGCTGGAACTCTCAGGACTCGCAGTTATGAGCAAAACAGGGCACAGGCCATTGCATCTTAGACATGTAGGCCCCAGGTCACGTCTGGATTGAACCATCGACCACTACAACCGACTATCCCATGGCTAATTCTTCAGCAGTTCGACTCCCTTTCCCAAGCCAAGAAGCAGATGAGGATGGGTCAATGAATGGTTAAGNACGACATGCACAACATAAATCAACAAGTATACATAGTCTAAAGATTCAATTAAACGATAATTAAATATACAGTGGAAAATACATTCATATACATGTAAACGATACCATAAAAGAGAGCACATATCTTTATGAAAGATGACACCCACTGGTTGTATACCAAGGACGTTCTACCCAACCGTAGACACCACTGCTCCAAATCTCAACAACAGTGTCACCCCTGAGCCAGGGCTATGAATCCACAAGGACAGTTCCATAGTGTACTTGGGTTCCCAAACCAGTCAGCTCTCAGGCTCTCACATGTTTCCAAACACCCACAACAATACAAAGTACCCAACTCTCTTCTACCCAGCCTTTACCGCCCCAAGAGAATGGACCTCCACCCTTCTCTGCCATGCAGTCCCTCATGCAGTCCTTTTCCTTATTTTCCAAGGCCTCTAGCACAACTGGTCCAGAATCTCAATGCTGGAACTCTCAGGACTCGTAGTTATGAGCAAAACAGGGCACAGGCCAATGCATCTTAGACATGTAGGCCCCAGGTCACGTCTAGATTGCACCATCGACCACTACAATCGACTATCCCATGGCTAATTCTTCAGCAATTCGACTCCCTTTCCCAAGCCAAGAAGCAGATGAGGATGGGTCAATGAATGGGTAAGTGGGTACTTGAAAGTGCGTGCATGGTAGTGCACGAGGGAAAAATGAGTGAATGCACAGGGAATCAGCAAACAAGCCATCAGTCAAACCCCCCCATCAGACCAGAGGCGGGTTTAGGTAACTTTGTGGAGGAAATCAAGAACCTCCCGGCCTTCCCCAAGAATCTCATGTAATTGATCCCCTCCCTTAGACAAAAAGGGTAATTATAATAGGAATACACACTTTTCCCCTCAAGCCCCCTCTCTTATGGAATCATACCCCCCTTTAACTCTAGTCTTTGTTCATCTAGCAGCCAACGATGTCTTTATTATTACAATGATAAAAAAATTACATTTCTTGTGCATATTGGCCCATTAATAATTGTTTGGGCACTCAGGCTTCTCATCATTGTAACAATACATTATTTAAAATGAGGGTTCGAAACCTGGGGTGTTACATCCCCTCCCCCTTATTTTGGCACTGTCCTCAGTGCATATACAAAATAGAGATAAAAACTTCCAATTTATTCAAAAAGTTGCAGGTAGTCTACCCGCATGGCATCGTCATGATCCCAGGTAGCATCTTTAGGACCGTAGCAGGTCCATTGAACCTTTACCAGCTCTATAGCTCGATTCCGGAGCATTTTTACCTTTCTGTCCAATACCTGTATTGGCTAAACCTGAAAGTCTCCCTACGTCTCTACCTGAATCAGATGCCAATCAATAACATGGTTAGGATCATGTACATGTTTCTTTAGTAAAGAGACATGAAATACATTATGCACATTCATGGAAGCAGGCAATGCAAGCATGTATGCAATTGGCCCTATTCTGTTCAATATTTCAAATGGACCACAAAATATGGCTGCCAACTTTGTACAACTACCCAATTTCAATGAGATTTTCTTGGGCTTCACTTTCAAAAGTACATGCTCCCCTACTTTAAATTCTCTAGTTGTCCTGTTATTTTTAGCATAGACTTTATGTCTATCCTGAGCTGCCTTTAAATTCTACTTGATCTTAACCACCTGGTCTTTCATATCCTTGAGCAACTCCAAACCAAGTACCACTCTATCTGTTGGGTTGTCCCAGCTTATTGGAGTATTGCATTTGCTACCATGCAAAACTTCAAATGGGCTCATTCTTAATGAATCTTGATACCCATTATTATATGCAAACTCAACCAAGTGTAAGTAATCTTCCCACTTAGATGGCTTATCCATCACATACATTCTCAACATGTCTTCAATTATTCGATTGACCCTCTCTGTTTTCCCATCTGTCTGGGGATGATATGTTGTGATAAAGTTTATATTTGTACCAAATCCTTTAAACATTCCCCTCCAGAAATTGGAGGTAAAGTTTGTATCTTTGTCCGAGACAATTGTCCTAGGTATCCCATGCAACCTAGCAATTTCCTTCATGAAAATTTCTGCAATATTAGCCGATGTATGCGTTGTTTTCATAGGCACAAAATGAGCAGCCTTTGTTAATTTTTCAACCACCACCATGATTGAATCATGTTGCTTATTTGTTGTGGGTAATCCTGTGATGAAATCCATGGTGATCACTTCCCATTTCTTCTCTGGAATTGGCAATGGTTGTAGCAAACCCGTTGGGTGCCTATGCTCAGCCTTCACCTTCTGACATTCCATCCTTCTTCATTCCCGACCAAAAGAACTGGCTTCTTATTACTTTAATTGTTTTCTGATAACCGGGATGTCCAGCATAAGGAACATCATGCATTTCCTTCCGTACCAAATTCCCCAGTTCTCTAGAACTAGGAACATAGATTCTATTTTTATGCATGAGTAATATGTCTTCCTTTATCTCATACTCCTTTATTCTCTGTTGTACATCTCCTTGCTGTAATTTTTCCCTTACCTGTAGGTAATGTTGGTCTGTAACAAGACCATCTAGAATTATGCTCTTCAAGTCAGACTGATGCATACTGAAAACAGTAGCATGCATGAGATGCACTCTTCTACTAAGTGCATCGACAACTTTATTCTCCTTTCCCTTGATATGCTTGATATCGAATTCATATTCACTTAAAAAATCCAGCCATCTTGTTTGCCTAGCATTCAAGGTCGGTTGTTCAGAAAGATACTTCAGGCCAATGTGTTTTGTCCTTAATTCAAATTTCTTCCCCATGAGATAATGCCTCCACATCCTCAAGGCGTGAACAATGGCAACAAGTTCCAAGTCATGCGTGGCATAGTTTTTCTCATGTTCCTTAAGCTTTCTGGACTCATATCCAATGACATGTCCATTTTTTGCGAGGACTCCCCCAAGTCCTTCCTTACATGCGTCTGTACATACCACAAAACTTTCATTTGGGTCAACAATCTTTAACACAGGTGCACTAGTAAGTAATTCCTTCAACATGTTAAAATTATCTTCACACTTGAGTGCCCATTCAAATTTAGGTCCCTTATTTTGCAAAGAAGTGATGGGATGAGCAATCTTAGAGAACCCTACTATGAACCTTCTGTAGTAGCCAGCTAATCCCATAAAAKATCCGAGGTCTGACACATTTCCGGGTGTTGGCCATCCTCTAATGGCTTTGATCTTCTTTGGATCTACTGTTATGCCCTGCTCTGAAATAATGTGTCCCGAGTAATGGATCTGCTTTTGATAAAAAGAACACTTAATCAACTTGGCATACAACTGATGTTCTCTCAGTACTTGCAATACTAGTCTTAAGTGATGTTCATGCTCCTCTTCAGACTTAGAATAGATAAGTATGTCATCCAGGAATACTATGACAAACTTATCCAAATATTTTATGAATATGCCATTCATTAAGCACATGAAGACAGTTAGTGCATTGRTCAGTCCAAATGGCACCACTACAAATTCATAATGCCCATACCTGGTCCTAAAGGTTGTCTTATKAATGTCTTATTCCTTAATTATTACCTAATGGTATCCTKCCCTCAGGTCAATCTTAGAAAATATCTTTGCTCCTCTTAGTTGATCAAAGAGGTCATCAATTCAAGGTAGAGGATACTTGTTCTTTATAGTGTACTTGTTCAGTTGTCGGAAGTCAATACACAGTCTCAAGGTTCCATCCTTCTTTTTGACAAAAATTACTGGTGCTCCCCAAGGTGAAACACTTGGACGTATGTACAATTTCTTCAAMAATTCCTCCAACTGCATTTGTAATTCTTTTAACTCTGGGGTGCTCATTCTGTAAGGTGTTTTTGACACCGGGGCAGCTCCTGGCACTAAATCAATTGAGAAATCTATCTCCCTTCTTGGTGGCAATCTGTGTATTTCTTGGAATACATCTTCAACTTCTTGTAGTACCGAGAAATCTTCAAGGCTTAGCTCCTTTTTATTATCTGGATCTTCCACATGAGCTGCATATAGTTGACATCCTTTTCTAAAACATCTTTTCAGTTGTAAGGCTGAAATCTCCCTTATAGAGATGGGTCTGGGAACTCCTTTCATAGTGCTTTGTTTTCCATCTCCATCAAGACATGTAAATGTCTTGTTATGACAATCTAGGATAGCATGATGCTTGTCCAACCAATCCATTCCAATCAGAATATTATAAGACCCCAATGGTATGATATTCAGATCAATACTAGTATTCACACCATTAAGACTTATGGAACAACTTTTGACCATATCATGGATTCCTCTTTTGGTTCGGGTGGCTAACTGAACCAAGCTTATTTTTCCAAGTTTGCTTTTCTCCAAATGTAATATATCCACTATCTTAGGATCAATGTAACAATGACTTGCTCATGAATCAATCAAAATAGCAACAAGTTGATTTATGATCTTACCTTCCACCTCGATCATATTGGACTGGTACTATGCTTGTAGATCATTTAAAGCTACATAGATTCTTCCCATATCTTCGATTGTTGTAGCCTCTTGGGTGTTGTGCACAGTCTTCACTCTGTCCTTTCTGTATGGGAAATCCTTGTACATGTGATCTTCCTTGCATCCCCAACATTGGATTGGTGGTCTTCCCCTTTTTCCCAAGAAATCTTCCTTCTTGGAATCTCCCTTAGCATACTGATCTTGATGATTTCTATTAGGATCATTCCTATTGAAGGGGTTTGAATCCTTTCCTCCTCTGATCAGACTTCAAATTTTTCTTGTCCTTCCAAGATTTATGCAGGGATTCTCTTCCCTGGCCTTGCTCATACATGCATTTATCCTTCCTGATGGCCTCTATCAAGGTCTTGGGTTCATGATACTTGATTTTTTTCTTATAAAAGGTTGGTAGTCCACTTAGAAACCTCTATATTTTCACTTTCTCATCACCAATGAACCTGACATACTTTAACAATCCCAAGAAATTATTCTCATATTCTGCCATAGTCATGCATCCCAACCTGAGTTCAAAGAACTCCTGCATTTTCTTGTCATAGAAATGCTCTGAGAGGTACTCCTTCTGGAAGTACTTCTTGAACTGCTTCTAGGTGATCCTACTTTCATTAACATGTTCCACTTGCTTCAGTTGGTCCCACCACATTGCAGCTTTCCCATGTAAATGGTAGGTGGCATTCTTAGCTTCCAGATTTGATGAATAGTTATGCAACTAGAAATATCTCCTGAGTCCAAGAAACCATGCTTTGGCATCATCTTCCCTTTCTCTTTCACCCTCAAAGGAAGGTGGCTTGAGCTTCCTAAGCTCTCCTTGAAAATTGTCTACCTCTTGTTTCCTTTTTTGGTGTCTGATAGGAGACACCTCTGGACTGCTTATGGGATCTTCCGATGCATAAAACTTTCTTTCTGAGTAAGGAGGCGAGTGGTGTCCATGAGCTCTGCTGGCACTTCTGGAATAACCAACTCTTCCACGATCATCCCTTCTTTCACGGAACTTGCCTTCTTCCTCTTGTATTGAGTTTGAGCCCTTCTTTGTTTGTCTCTGCAACTAATTTAAGCTCTACAACACTCGAGCATTTATCTGAATTTGCTCTCTCATAAGTCTCTTGTTGTCTGCTTTGTAGCTCTACACTTCCATCTTCAGGCTCCTTACCGTTTCTATTAACGTTTCTTGTTCTCCTTTTCCTTTGCGTCCATTGGAATCTATCTCTGCATTACCAACTTTGGTATTCTGGCCTCCGGCCTCCTTATCCTAACTGGAGGCTCCCTCGCCTTCTTCCATTTTCTCAATACACATCCTGATCTGACGTGCTTAAGCCCCTTAATTATGAAAAATGTGCAAGTGACCATTTTGTTATAATTATGCATATGATAAACAAAATTGCCAAACCATGCTACAGGTCTTTTCTTTTTTTTTTCATGGAGTTCATATCCCCATTCTCCGAAAATAACAATGTCCTGTTATCCTTGGTTGACACAGAATTTCATCCTGCGCAGGCGCTTCCTTCAAACCACCCTCCGAGGTGACCACGACTAGAAACCGCGGCTAAATCCTTCCTTAGCACCTTTCTGTCTCGAAGACCACCAATTCA
>JASDQU010101435.1:496886-512240 GCA_032191745.1 Picea mariana | reverse complement strand
AGGGATCAAGACAAAAGAAGCACAAGGTCAGAGTACAGGATCATAGCAGCAGACATAGGGTACCAAATCGGGTACAAGTGTTCAGAGAGAGACTTTTGGACATGATCATCAGGAGTTAGGTGAGGAGGAGAAGCAACGTGATGCAGTTCCACAAGAACAAGGTACTAGGCCACGACCTAAGTGGTTTAAGTCCACAATCAGTGATTATAGGTTGGCAGGGCTTCCAAAGAGAGACTTCAGACGAAGTAAACCACCAAAGAGACTTAGGTATGTGGCATTGATGACACAACTTATTGATGCAGAGCCTTTCACATATGAACAAGTTGTACAACATGGAGTATGGTAGGAGGCCATGATGGAGGAATATGCCTCCATTACGAAGAATGATGTATGGGAGGTGGTGCATGTTATCCCCATTTTGTGGATAACTAAGGAGATTATGTATCGAGGCCCTCATGTTGCAGATATGGAGTGTCGAGAGACTACATGACCAACAATACCCTTTTGAACAGATGGAAAACCAACTCACCACCATAGATGGTCACAATTTTGCAGATGGATTCCACCACATCGGTTGGCTTTTGGAAAGCAGTGGGCCTTGCTCCATGAGGTACAAATTAGTATTATGGTGAGAGTCATTTCAATATTTAAGCCATTTGATTATGTTGTATCTTAGATTGCTCTAGATTTCATGATATGTGCTTAGATATTATGCATTTTTCCCTGCTTCACCTTGGTGGTTGACATTGTGCCCTAGTAAGTGGTTTTCTTTGGAGATGGGTTTCCTACTGGGAACTTCCTTAATGAGCCATCGTACCATTCCTGACCATACTTACCACTTTCCATCATTATTCCCATCCATTTCATTATCTCTTGGGACTTTAGGATGTATTGACCCAAGAAGGGGTCGTCCCTCATTATATGGGAAGAAGGGGCTAAAGGCCCAGAGGGGTTGATGTTGGGTAAAAGTTAAAAGCCTTGTATAAACCTTCTAGATGCTTCACTGAAGGATCACCCAAGAAAGAAATGAAACATTTATATTTGAATAAAGGGGACCCACAATATAATAAAGAATTATTAAAAGGTTAGTTGAAGGATAGAGGTCTCATCACGAGCCGACCTATCATGTCCATGAATATCTAGTGGTATGAAATTACCATCATTTGGTCACCAAACCAGGGTAATGTCTCTTAGTTGCATGGTTGAGAGAAAGGGGATCTCATCACGAGCCAGGCTTCTCATTTCCATTACGTGTTTGTGGGTGACATTTCCATCACCTGGTCACCACATCAGGGTAGCAACCTTCAACCTCTCCTTATGCTATATTAAAATAAAATAAAGAAAGAAATATAAAAGGCAATTGATGGGCTTGGAAAAAGTGCATTGCGGACGAAGGTACCACACACCCTCTACAAAGGGACCCATGAATGAGACACTACGACCCCTTATATTCCATGAGCCCTATGCCCATTGAGTCTTTACCCCAACCACTTCATCCACTTTACATGGTTTAGAGAGGGATGTCTTGGAAACTCTCCTTGACTTAGGGCAAGATCTACCCAATATGACACCTCGTTAACCCTCCCATATTAAAGCTCGACAAGTCCCATAGTGTCTTTGAGATATTAATTGTTTGACATAGTGATCTTTGATGCACATGCTTATATAGATTATTTATTGATTAGATTCACTTATCATGATGTTATGACTTGAGATCCTTGAAGGGCGTTTTCAGTTGTCTTTGGAGGACCTAGTTGGTGGACAATTTTGGGAGAACAAKCCTAGCTTGGGCTTCCATGGGGMTACAAGCCCATAGGTTGGATGTCAAKGGCCTACATTCTAGATGAGAGAGATCAGACTTGGATGGCCTTGATGATAACTTGGACAGCCTAKCCCACCCCTTACTTGCCAAACAATTTTCCGAGGAGGGGAAAAACGTTCTACTTTTGAGATTGACATCATGCTTTGGGGGACTAGGGCATGGTGGTGAGGTTCCACTCTTTTGAMACATGGATGTTTGAGGAGGAGAAGGGTCTTCACCATGATGATAGTGCTTAGATGCTTGGCATGTGGCCTTTGGAGGCCTATCCATGCTTCTCCAACACCAACGACTTACTCAAAGTGGAAAAACATCCCCTAAATGGGTGACGTCCTCCTAAATTAGGATTTAATTTGTGCAAAAAGTGAAATTTGAATTGAATTGTTTAATATTACTTTGTTAAGGGGAAAGATTAGGGTTGTTTACCCCTAATCTTTTGTTTTACTCCTTAATTTGTGGACAAACCATGTTAGCTACATTTTGTATAAATAGAGATCATTAGATCTCATTTTAAACATAACTCTCCCTCTTGTGAGAGGACTTGGTCTGAAATTTTTGGCCCCCTTGGCTCTTTTCATCTCTTGTGCACTTGTTTATGGATCTCTATTGGTGAAATGTTGATGGAAGTCTAGCGCTAGCCTTGGATGATTCTTTTCTAGCTCTTATGGTGGATTGTCTTAGCATTTCTCTTGATCTTGGTATGGTTTTTAATCTCTTGCTATCATTTTATTCAAGTCAAGTATTGTTATGCTAGGAGCTAGGTGGGAAGTATAAGGGCATACACCCCCACCATAGTCTTCACCATTTTATTTGCTTCATCTCATTAATTACACTAGGGTTTGCTAAGAGAAGTATAAGGGCATACACCCTCTTAGCTTAAACCCTAGCCTAGAGAAACTTGCCTTGGGAAGTAAAAGGGATTACACCCCCAAGGAGGTAGCTTATATAAGATATTTTTATTTGACTCCATTAACCCAATAGTAAAGGCACTAGTAATACTTTTTTTGCATTGGAGATATAAAATCATTGCCTTGGGAAACACAATTTTCGGTCTTTTGAAAGGTTTCTTGCTTGAAGTTGGTTTGCCTAATTGAGAGGACTCTTCCCATACTAGGATGTACCATCTCTCCCACTAATTATTTCTTCTGTTATAGAATTACATCTTCAACCATTAGGGCTGCATAAACCCTAACTTGATTGCTTTAACAACTCTCTTATCAACCATTGGATTTTGATCAAAGTTTGCACACTTACTCTCCTTGGCCTAGCGCACTTTTTGGCAAAGTTTGAAGGGATTTCAACGACTGATTTTGTTGCTGTAATACATTGAATGTTACAGATATAAGTCTGATATAATTTGTTGCATACAAGTGTTTACAACAACCTTATCTTTTGTTCTAGAATATTGGCTTTTCATCTTGAGTTTAGCTAGTCTTTTTCTTGTATTTTCTACTTGATCTCTAGCACTTATTGAGTAGCTTCTAGTACCATTTACTTGTTGATATATATTGTTATCTATTGCTGAAAATTAGGGACAAAAAGATTAACTTTCTGATCCAACTAACATCTATCATTGCAAGGTGTGTTTTCTTGTGTCTCAGGTAGGTACAACCATCTGGAGAAGTACTATATCTATGGGGTAGCCATTACTTGACTTGCAAGGAATCTCTCCCTACCTTTCATTCCATTTAGAATTGACCTTGAGGGACTTCATTTCCACTTCCCTCCATCTCCATCTCAATCCCCCTAGGGTCACCGAGATCTCCTCCCTAGAGTGACCTAGTCACCCTTGAAGTGAGGGACCTACATCGAGGTGACATTGGGTGTAGTATTCCCAAAGTTGTAGCACTTGTTTCGTGGTTGGGTAGGGATTTTCCCAACCTAAAACTTGCACTATAACATTTTGGTGTCGTTGTCGGGGAGGATTTTGAATCCTCTTCCGAACCCTAATGACACTTTGGTAAGCTATCCCAAAGCCTTTCTTTTAGATTTCCTGGTGACTCCACCCAAGGGATGTTCCCTTTCCACCCTTCTTGATGAGATCATCTGGAGACTCCACCTTCCTAAACCCACCTTTCCATCTTTTGATGAGCCTTGATCTCATCTAATGACTCTATTGAGGTGTCCTTTCAGTCAATGGAAATATGGCACCATGTGATGAACCCCCATCCAAAAAAATTTATGCCTTGAAGAAGGAACTTTTACAGATGGAAAAGGAAAAGGATGTCAATAAAGTTGTTGAGGAAATGATGAATCTCATAAGAGAGTTGTTTTCTGCCCTTGATGATGATGAAGTGTTCCTAGAATAGAAACATGAAGAAAGTCATCAAGAAGAGAACACAATGAGTTGTGACCCTTTCAAAGACCTTGATGATGCTTTATTTTGTGACCTTGAAAGTGAAGAAGTATCAGAGGAAACCTCGGATATGATAGATCCCCTTGAAGAAAAGTAAGCAAAGAAATATGCACTCAGAATCAAGCCTCTTGTGATGACGAGGAAATAGAGGGGCTTGTCTATAAAAATAAAGAATTATTATGATAAAGCACAACATATTGAGGCACTGTTATCTTTGATCCCGCTTGATAAAGGTGAGATTGTCCAACCTTGTTCACCTCCTAATGTTGAAGAAGCAATCAATATCCATGATGAAGAATTTGAAGGTCCAGTTGAAGATGTCCATGCCTCTGTTTCTCCTACACACAAAGATGAAAGGATGGTCATTTTCAATCATATTGATGTTCTTATGAAAGTACCCTTCGATATGTTTGATGGGCCTATAGACACTTTCATACAGACCGGAAGACGTAGATGGGATCTTAGTTGTCTCAAATTTGATAGAAACCCCATTTATGACATTGAGGGTAGCTCTCAGGAAGAGGGGGGGTCATCATCATAGGAGTGGTCCTCATACATATATGATTTAGATGTTTGGTTTCCTGGTGATGATATGGTTACAGATGTGTTCCGCCCCTTCGAGGATGACTTGTCACAACATACTCAGAGTGATCTTCAGTTATTCTTTGGTAAATAGCCTTTTGAGGGTGCATATTTGTTTTATGAGGACTTCCAATCATTGTGCTCAGATTTTGAGGAATACCAGGACGTGGCCACCTAAGAGCAGTCCTAGGTTCATTCTTCAAAGAGGAAGTGTTTTCATATTGGAGATTTCCATGGAGATTCACAGGGGAAGAGGTGGTGTTTTTCTACACCTGAGACTGTTCCTTACCTCTTACCCTCTTCTCCAAGAGACCATGCAATATTCTTCTGATCTCTCATTTCATCTCAGTCCTCGACAAGAAGTGAGTCTTTGTGCATGGATGAAGATGAACCTTCGTCTACATATAGTAGCCCCCTTCAGAGATGGATTAATCAGTATTGTGGCTACACTTTCAGGCGGGATGATCAGGCTGATGGTTTCTCTTTACAGCATGATTTCCTCCCTCCCATCCATCTTTATGAGTTTTATTTCATGATCGATTATATGTGTGCTTATACTCATTATGTGCTTAACTCATCTTTGTTGTATGATATGATTAAGCACAAGGGGGGATGCTTTGATGAGATGATCAAATGGTTTCACTGGTTGTATGACTTCACCTGACATCATCCAACACGTGATCTTCAGGGCCCCAAGTAAGTAGGTAATCCATTTTGATTCCCTACATTTTGCATCTTGATTGCTCATACTAGTTTAGAGGCATTTCATTTTCATTTTACTCTACTTTCATATTGATTTCATGCTTAGTTTAGATCTTTTTTGAAAAAATGTCAAAATTTTCTTTGTCTAGCTTAGTTGTTTTGGATTATGATCATATGAGAACAAGGATGAGTATGCCATATTGCACTTGACATTTTGATGTTTCCTTGCAGGTACARGTCTACCGAGAGATGTTGCGGTTCTCATGCACTCTACGACGAGCACATGTCCCCAAGTAGGAGCTAGATGTTATCCCCATTTTGTGGATAACTAAGGAGATTATGTCTTGAGGCCCTCAAGTTGCAGATATGGAGTGCTAAGAGACTACATGACCAACAATACCCTTTTGTACAGATGGAAAACCAACTCACCACCGCAAATGGTCACAATTTTGCAGATGGCATCCACCACACCAGTTGGCTTCCAAAAAGCAGTGGGCCTTACTCCATGAGGTAGAAGTCAGTATTATGGTGAGAGACATTTCAATATTTAAGCCATTTGATTATGTTGTATCTTAGATTTCTCTAGATTTCATGATATGTGCTTGGACATTATGCCTTTTTCCCTGCTTCACCTTGGTGGTTGGCATTGTGCCCTAGTAAGTGGTTTTCCTTGGGGATGGGTTTGCTACTGGGAACTCCCTTAATGAGCCATCATATTGTTCCCAACCATACTTACCACTTTCCATCAGTATTCCCCTCCATTTCCTTATCTCTTGCGATTTTAGGGTGTATTTACCCAAGAAGGGGTTGTCCCTCATTCTACGAGAAGAAGGGGAGAAAGGCCCAAAGGGGTTGATGTTGGGTAAAAGTTAAGAGCCTTGTATAAACCTTCTAGATGCTTCACCCAGGGATCACCCAAGAAAGCAATGAAACACTTATCTTTGAATAAAGGGGACCCACAATATAATAAAGAATGCTTGAAAGATCACGAGCCAATCTTTGAATCACAAACCAACCTTCTCATTTCCATTAGGTGTTTGTGGGTGACATTGAAATCACCTGGTCACCACGCTAGAGAAGTGACCTTCAACCTCTCCTTATGCTATATTAAAATAAAATAAATAAATAAATATAAAAGGAAAATGATGGGCTTGGAAAAAGTGCATTGCGGACAAAGGTACCACACACCCTCTACAAAGGCACCCATGAATGATACACTACGACCCCTTATATGTCATGAGCCCTATGCCCATTGAGTCTTGACCCCGACCACTTCATGCACTTTACATGGTTTAGAGAGGGATCTCTTGGAAACTCTCCTTGACTTAGGGAAATATCTACCCAATAGGACACCTCGTCAACCCTTTCATATTCAAGCTTAACAAGTCGCATAGTGTATTTGAGTTGTTAATTGCTTGATATAGTGATCTTAATGCATGTGCTTAGATGGATTAATTATTGATTGGATTCACTTATCATGATTTTATGACTTGAGATCCTTGGAGGGCGTGTTCATTTGTCTTTGCAGAACCTAGTTGGTGGACAATTTTGGAAGAACAAGCCTAACTTGGGCTTCCATGGGGCTACAAGCCCATAGGTTGGATGTCAAGGGCCTGCATGCCATATGAGAGAGATCATAATTGAACGACCTTGATGATGACTTGGACAACCTAACCCATCCCTTACTTTCCAAACGATTTTCCTAGGAGGGGAAAAACGTTCTACTTTTGAGCTTGATGTCATGCTTTGGGGGGCTAGGGCATGGTGGTGAGGTGCCACTCTTTTGACACATGGACATTTGAGGAGGAGAAGGGTCTTCACATGATGAGAGTGATTAAATTCTTGAAATATGGCCTTTGGAGGCCTATCCATGCTTCTCAAACACCGACGACATCCTCAAAGTGGCAAAACGTCCCCTAAAGGGGTGACGTCTGTTGGGTATATGTTATATTATTTGCATGTGTGTGTGTGGGCGCGTCAGATTTGACAACTGTGTTTGACGATCCCTCTAGTAGTGCTCTTTGTGTCGTGTGTGCAACGCCCCACTTTTTTTTTGGGGGGCGATTTTTTGTTATTTTTAGCGGATTTTGCTATTTTTAGCAGTTTTCTAAATTAATCCCGGATTAAGGGATTAGGGTTTTGGTATCTACGGAAAACCTAAAAAAAATGTATATATTGTATGGTGAATGGTGAAATTAATATAATGAAGAGTTGAAAGGTTTTCCCCGGTTGAGGGTTTCCAGTATAAATCTCTGTGTACTATGTGTATGAGCCATTGATTAATTTATGTTTTGCTTAAGAATCTATATGAATTGATTTACTTCACAGGTTTAAAACTTACAACGTCCTCCTAAATTAGGGTTTAATTTGTGCATAAAGTGAAATTGAAGTGAATTGTTTAATACTACTTTTTTAAGGGGGCAAGATTAGGTTGTTGACCCTTAATCTTGTGTTTTACTCCTTAATTTGTGGACAATCTATGTTAGCTTCATTTTGTATAAATAGAGATCATTAGATCTCATTTTAAACATATATCTCCGTCTTGTGAGAGAACTTGGTCYGAAATTTTYGTCACCTAGGCACTTTTCATCTCTTGTGCACTTGTTTATGTATCTCTATTGGTGAATGGTTGATGGAAGTCTAGCACTAGCCTTGGATGATGYTTTTCTAGCTCTTATGGTGGATTGTCTTAGCATTTCTCTTGATCTTGGTATGGYTTTTACTCTCTTGCTATCATTTTATCCAATTAAAATATTTTTATGCTAGGATCTAGGTGGGAAGTATAATGGCATACACCCCCACCATAATCTTCACCATTTTTTTTGCTTCATATCATTAATTACACTAGGGTTTGCTAAGAKAAKTATAAGGGCATACACCCTCTTAGATTAAACCCTAGCCTAGAGAAACTTTCCTTGGGAAGTAAAAGGGATTACACCCCCAAGGAGGTAGCTTCACTAAACTCTTTTTATTTGACTCCATTAACCCAATAGTAAAGGCACTAGTCATACTTTTTTTGCATTGGAGATATAAAATCATTACCTTCGAAAACACAATTTTTGGTCTTTTGAAAGGTTTCTTGCTTGAAGTTGGTTTGCCTAATTGAGAGGACTCTTCCCCTGCTAGGGCGTCCCCTCTCTCCCACTACTTGTTGTTGTTATAGAATTACATCTTCAGCCATTAGGGCTGCAGAAATCCTAACTTACTTGCTTTAACAACTCTCTTATCAACCATTGGATTTTGCTCAAAGTTTGCACACTTACTCTCCTTGGCCTAGCGCACTTTTTGGAAAAGTTTGAAGGGATTTCAGTGGCTAATTTTATTGCTGCAATACATTGAATCTTACAGCCATAAGGATTATATAATTTGTTGCATACAAGTGTTTACAACAGCCTGATATTTTGTGCTAGAATATTGGCTTTTCATCTTGAGTTTAGCTAGTCTTTCTCTTGTATTTTCTACTTGATCTCTAGCACTTATTGACCAGCTTCTAGTACCATTTACTTGCTGTTATATACTGTTATCTACTGCTGCAAATTAGGGACAACAAGATTAACTTGTTGATCCAACTAACATCTATCATTGCAAGGTGTGTTTTCTTGTGTCTTGGGCAGGTACAATCATCTAGAGAAATACTATATATGTGGGGCAGCCATTAATTGAATTACAAGGCATCTCTCCCTACCTTTCATTCCATTTAGACTTGACCTCTAGGGGCTTCATTTACACTTTCCTCCATCTCCATCTCAATTCACCTAAGGTCACCGGGATTGCCTCCCTAGAGTGACTTAGTCACCCTTGAAGTGTGGGATCTACATCAACGTGACATTGGGTGTAGGATTCCCAAAGTTGTAGCACTTGTTTCATGGTTGGGTCGGGATTTTCCCAACCTACAAATTGCACTATAACATTGCCTAGGCCAGAAGGAAATAAGGTGGTTGGAATCAAGTGGATCTACAAGGTCAAGCATGTAGCAGATGGAAGCGTGGACAAGTACAAATCCCGCTTAGTGGCCAAGGGGTTTTCACAACATGAGGGATTTGATTATGAGGATACTTTCACCCGGGTAGCCAAGTATTCTTCAATACGAGCAGTAATATCATTGGCAGTAGAGAAGGGCTGGTGCGTTCACCAGATGGACATGAGGACCACTTTCCTTAACAAAGTTGTTGAGGAAGAGGTATATGTGTARCAACCAGAGGGATTTGAGGTAGGTAGCAGAGAGACACATGTGTTTAGACTGGGRAGGGTCTTTTATGGGCTCAAGCAAGAACCTCGGGCATGGTACTTGAGGATAGACAACTACTTGAGGGAGATGGGTTTCCAGGAGCGAGGCTGATCTGAACCAGTATTTTYTTGCAGGGGAGGTACCTCTCATACTAGTGTTATATGTATATGATCCGTTTCTTACAGGAGATGAGCAGTTGATTGCAGAATTCAAATCCAACCTTACAATTKAATTCGAGATGAAATAACTTGGGATGATGCACTACTTCCTTGGTATAGAGATTTGGCAGACAGATGGGCATTTCTTCCTTGGTTAGGGGAAGTATGTAGTAGAGATATTGTGTAGGTTCAGGATGATGGACTGCAGGCCCATGTCTACTCCTCTAGTCACAAACTGGAGGAAGGTGAACACATCATATTCAAGGATAGTTGACCCCACTATCTATCATCAGTTGATTGGATTGCTCATGTATTTGGTCAACACTCGACCAGATATTAGCTTTGCAGTAAATTCACTGAGTCGGTTCATGGTGGACCCTCGGAGAGTACATTGGATTGTTGTGAAGCATGTGCTTCTCTACCTCAGAGGTATGGTGGAGTACGGGCTATTGTATGAGTGAAGTTGTGAAGTGAAGTTGGAAGGATATACAAATGCAGATTGGGGAGGATGTACGGAGGACATGAAGAGTACTTCTGGTTGTTTCAACATTGGATCAGGCATCATTTTTTGGTTCAGCAGGAAGCATCGTTCAATGGCATTGAGCTCTACTGAGGTATAGTACATGGCTGCTATCTTGGAAGAATGTGAGGCACTATGGCTCAGGAAATTACTTGTGGGACTATTCAGGCAAGAGCCAGAGGCTACTATCATTCACTGTGACAATCAGAGTTGCATTAAGCTCTCTGAGAATCTGGTAGTTCATGAACGTAGAAAGCATATTGATATTGGGTTTCACTTCATCCGAGATTGTGTATAGAGAGGATTCGTGAGGCTTGATTACACACAGACTGATGAGCATATAGCAGATATTTTTACCAAGGCACTGAGTAGACAAAAGTTCATGAAGTTCAGGGACCAGATGGGGTTGCGACAGAATCCCTTCCTCACTAAGAGGGAGTGTTGATATGTATAGAATCATAATTTCTTCCACACTTTGCAATGTCCTATCATGGTGGGGGACAATGAAACAATGGAGAAAGTTAATTAAGTAATTTTCATATAGTTTTCAACTTAGGAAAATAACTGAAAATGTGTTATATTTTTCAGTTGACTTTATTGAGTGCTTTTCCAAAGTTAAAAGTGAAATTACTTAAGTGATGGTTATTTTAATCTTGACCATCGATCTCAACAAGTGAGTGGGAGGCAATCTCAGCCATCCATCTCATTGAGATTAGGGTTCACTCACTCAACAAAGTATAAGGAGGTCGACTTAGCCATTTTGGACGCATTATTGAGTTTGTCGAGGACATATTGAATCGCACAGGATTTGATCTGAGGATTGGGAGAAAGATATTCGGCAGGGAGAGAGAGGAGAACATGATAAAAGGATTCGCCATACTTCTAGGGTTAGACAGAGACACATCCACTTCCACATAGAGGTTCCACCATTACTCACACAAAGCTCACACATGCTGGCGTACAGATAATGCAAAGGCACATGTGAGGGTTCTTGCTGAGGCGATTTGGTTCCAGATGTTGGGAAAAGGATCGTACCTCATCCAAAAGGATTTACGTTGAGGTTTCTCTGAGTATTTGTTGAGGGTGACTTTTTTGTAAGAGATTTGCATATTTTCTTTTGTTGAATAATAAAATCTTATTCATCTACTCCATCGATTTTCCCACACTAGGTTTTTCCGGGGACATTTGTCCAAAATATTTGTGTACATGTTATGTGATTGTTGTTGTATTTTAATTTGCAAGTTCTTGGTTAGTTTATTCTGATGTGCGATTTATTTTTGTAAAAAAAAAAACCAGAGTAATTAATTAACAACATTTTTCGGCTTTTGGTTAAACTGACATCTGGGTTTAGAAATTTACAAAAACAAGAATCTATGTTATACATTGGTGTTTGCGTAGCTATGTATATAAAAATCAGATTGAGGGAAATACCATTTCATTTTTCTTCAATTTATTGTCATATGAATAAGAGAGCTCTAACTTAGTCTAGTTTATAATCTACTATTTCATGAGATTCTTTGGAGCCAAGCAAGAAAGCCTCCTCTTTGATGCTAGTTTTCACATTTGGGTTTCTAGGGTAAATCCTCTATGTTCTATGGTGTGTGATTAAATGGCTTTGATATTTTGAATTCTTTGCTTAGATGTCGAGAAAAATACGAAGATAACAATAGAATGGTTATAATACAATTACACAATAGTTAACAAAAACATAACAGATCAAGGTTAAATAAACTAGCATGATAAAGGACATTTAATTCCAACATTTAAGAAAATGTTGATTGCATTTGTATTGGTGAATTGACTTGGCCATAAGATGAGAAATCATGGATCATAATGGGATGAGAGAAATGTATCCTCAATAAATGCATGTTGAAGCAAAACAACCATGGGCAAGGATTTGAAAAGAGAAAGACTAGAAGAACTAAAATCCATCAATGCATAGATATATAAAGATCATTAACAACCAAGAGAGAAGTTTCAATATTCAGAGAAGAATATTGAATACTTGTAGTGTTAGTTGTGGATCTTAGAAGATTTTATGGATTTAGTGAGGGAACAACCAGTAAGACATAAAGACTCCATCACCAATGTTGTAAAGAGTTGGGATTTGTTCAATGTTTAGCTTATGTAGTTTGGAGAGATGGTGAATCATATGGATGGTCACCAAGAGAGGATGTGTACTTAGATGATGGGATAGTTGCATGAATAATTGGCAACCAAGGAGGAAATGTTGACAAAACTTCAAGTAAGTCCAAGTGACGAGGGAAGAGGTAAATCCTTCCACTTCTATAGTAGATGCTTACATGATGACTAAGGGAAACATGGTAAGCACATCCTCCAAAAGTGTTTCTCATTCTAATTTACCAAAAGAGACTTTTGATAGTTTTGAATTGCATACCAGGGGCATAAACTCTAATTTTATGAAACATATGGGCTACAATGGCCAAGGGATTGGCAATAAAGGCCAAGGGATTAGAGACCCCATTATAGTAGAACCTAATATGAAGTATGAAGGCTAAAATTTTGGCTTGAAGAGAAACTAAGACCACCAATATCACCTTTGTCAAGGAAAAGGAGATTGAAGCAATGACCACTTCAAGTGAGGAAAGGAAAAAAATAAATGGAGTATGCAATAATCCAATATCCCAACAATCTTATGCAAGCTTGAGGAAGGGTAGTAAGAATATGACCTTGAGATATAAGACTATATGAGCTCTTAGTAGACCAACCAAGAAATCCTACAAGCACAATATAAAACCCAAGAGGAATGTACTACGAAAATCAACTTTTGTTGTTGGAAGAAGAAGGGCTATAGGTTTGTAGATTGATGGTATTCCAATACATGTTATTTTTGTCGATTAATGGGCCACTATGTAGCTACATGTTGGAAGAAACAAGCCTTATACAAAAGGCCATATTATTTATAGAAGAAGGTGGATCTTAGGAAAGATTCCTCAAATCAATAGAAATTACTTAAGGGAAAAAACAAGAAGAGAGTGCCTAGAAGTCATAAGAGTAGCAAGAACTATTTATCCATTGCAAGTTAACTAGACATTGGGATACCAAATGTTGGAGGTTACATCCTGAGTGTCATCATAAGAACCTAACAACCAAACTAAAGAGAAGGTGGATAACCAAATGTCAAGGGAGAATAAGGCATGCTTATATTTGCATTCCAAGAGGCAATAACAACCAAAGATGGAAATTACACTGGGGAAGAGGCTAGTAAGGAAACATTGTCATTGATGCTAGGTTCCTAGCCATCAAACTACAAGGAAATTATCCATGGAAAAATATTGTAGTATGGTGAATAAGTTGGCTTGAAAGAGTCTTTTAAGATTCAATAACTTCAAAGAGAGAAAATTTGATCACATTGGTAAGGGAACTAAGATGGTAGATTCATATTTTATTTCTTGTTGTTTTTCTTTGGCATTTGTAGATTTCTATTTAGAGACACATTATTTTGTATGAACCACTCTTTCTCAAGATGTGGAATTGAGGGAAACAAATAAGGTCAAGCTTTTGACTGCTGAAGTTCAACAGAAAGATGAGGTAAACCATAGAAGAAGAGATCATATGTGAGATAAGAACATGTGCTCCTACCATGATGGAAGATGAACCATGAGACCTTCTTTAGTTCCTCAAGCACATCCAGAAGAAGAATATGCCAATATAACCATAACATTGTTGTTATATTTTCCTTGATGCTCAATGAGACATTGACAAGGTAGACAACAAGTGGTATTGCTTCATAGATGTGCACGACGACAAAGTTCACCAATGAAGAAAGTTTCATTTCTTCACTAGAAAAGCCCAAATATATTAGAGATAAAACTACACATGGGAGATAATATTGTTGCTCAAGTCTGTTGCTTGTGTGGGATTTTCAAGAAGATGGCAGCCAATAAAATACACTATTTTGGAGAAGAGGACAATTGTTGTTATCTTTGTGCCTTCTTGAGCTAAGGTACAATAGGATAAGATAAAATAAAACAACCTCATTTCAAAATGCATACGTTCAAATTCTCTCCAAATATCGAAGTATGGTGTAATTTACCCATAATCAACAAATTCAGAGTGCACAAATCCTATCAATAAGAGTCAAAATTTCCAGGGACTAAAAGTCCTCCCATCGAGGAAGTGTGCTATAAATGGATCCTAGAAGACTTGATATGGCAATGGTTATTTATTATGTTGTTTTGAGATTAAGCATCCTTGCGAATTTAGTGCTTGAAACTTCTTAAAATCCCTGTGGAAGTTGTTAACAATGGCTTTGAGAACTTCTTGAAAAAACACTAAGGTCCCATAAGGACTAAGGCAATATATGTATGAGAATTTGGTTGTGTGGGGAGGTGGATAGGTCAAAGGGAGGTGTTACTTACACACTCCATGCCCCACATAAGTTAACAAGGAATAAGTGAAAGTCTTAGGCAACAAACATAAGGCAAAAGGCATGTAGAGGTTCATGACCTATGCTTTGGACCATGCAAAGGAAGGGAGAAAAGCAGGGTGGAGCTTATGTTTCACACTCCGCACTAAAAAATATGGTGCATGAAAATTATTGAAGGAGTCAAAGGGAAGGATACTTATGCACTTTGCACTTCACCCTATGCAAAAACTATGGAAAGTGCACAAGGAGCACAAGTGACTAATGAAAGCTTTCCATGTGGAAAAAATGAAAAAAGATAAAAAGGCCATTTCCTATGCCAAAAAGGCTTCTTGAGTCTATTGACATTGGGGGAAGTTGGAAGACTAATTGAACATGTTTATGAGGTAGATGGTTGGGCTTCGTTAACAATTTCTTGAGTCAATTGGCCTTTTGATTAACAATGAAAGGTATAAAAGATGAATATATAGAATACGGAATTTTTCTTAGAGAGTGAGTTGGTTCATACGAATGGGACCTTGACATGGGGGATAAAGTGATTCATTGTTCCATTTGTAGAGTTGAAGCTAATAATTCCATTCATAGAGAAAGATATCAAGCAT
>JASDQU010101435.1:480223-493386 GCA_032191745.1 Picea mariana | reverse complement strand
CGTGAGTGTCAAGAGTAGATTAAAGGTGGCACCCTTTGCTTTTGCCTCAAATCACCAACACATGAATAACAAATCTCTAGTTGAGCCTAATTTGTAATCTATTGTTTCATGAGATTCTTTGGAGTCGAGCAAGCCTCCTTTTTTATGTTGGTTTTCCCATTAGGATCTCTTGGGTAAACCATCTATGTTCTATGGTGTGTGATTGCATGAGTATGTTATTTTGAATCCTTTGTTTAGATGCATAGTAAAATACAAAGATAACAATCATACAATCATAAGACAATTGTACAATAGTTGACAAATACATGACACACCAAGGTCAAATAAACCAACATAGTAAAGAAGATTTAATTTCCACATTAAAAAAAAAGCTAATAACATTTGTACTGGTGTATTTACTTGGCCATAGGTTGAGCTATTATAGATCAAGAAGTAGCTCGATCCTATGAATCTCACCGAGGTGAGGAATTTTGTAGATGTGTGTCAATATTTATGCAAATTAATTACACATTCTTATAGATCACTACACCATTGCAATCATTTGCAAAAGGAGAGAAGACGTTTCTTTGGAAGAATTAGCAAGATGAAGCTTTTGATTTTTTGAAGAAAATGATTTTGTGGAACACTCATGTTAGAACTTCCAAATCTACAAAAACCTTTTGAGATTGAGGTTCATGCATATGGTTGTGCCATGAGAGCAATCCTCGTGTAGGAGGGAATACCAATTGCTTATCATTTGGATACCTTGAGTGAAGTGGTGTTAGTATGGTATCCTACCTACGATAGGAAGTTGTTAGCCTTTCTACTCCTAGCTAAAAAAAATTCCACTCACCTTCATCATTTCCTTCCAATCCCATCGCTCACTTTGGGTCAGGTTATTTGGTCACATATTGATGCAAATGACATATTTTCATAAAGATTCAATAAATACCTGGTTGATCCAAAAAAGACACATTGAGCAATGCAACATTAGATAATTTGCATCTTAGGGAATGATACATTGATCCACATACACAAACTAAGTTGCAACAAGTGGATGTCTTATCTACAACAATTTAACCTCATCATTAAGTACAAGAAGGGGGCTTTAAATAAGATTGGATTTTTTTTATCCAAAGCACTAATGTTTGTGAATATTCTTATGATCATCATGCAACTACAACCTTTTCTGATTGAAGATATGTAGTTTGATTATGAAGAATATAAGGGACCTTATCCAATAGTAGTAGAGTGKCAATAGGGAGTGAAGAAGCTTGAATACAATTGAGGGATGGCTTGTTGTACAAGAATGATACATTGTGTATATTGTCCATATAGTGTAGATCCATGCTTTTGAGAGAATCTCATAGTTCTAGAGTTGTTGGACATTTTGGAGCTCGAAAGAYGTTGTTAAACTTGCAAAGGTATGTGTATTGGAAAACATGTTGATTGATGTTGTCAAATTTGTTCAAGCATGTGTATTTTGTTGTACGTCAAAGCTTGCCAATAGGAAGTTGGGATTATACACTCTTTAGTATATACCAAAATGACCATGGGAGATAATTTCAATGGATTTCCTTAGGGGATTGTCGAAGACTAGACAAGGATATGATTATCCATTGGACATAATTGTTTTTTTTTATACAAAATGGCATAGTTGATTCAATGTAAGAAGACAATGATTTTTGAAGAAGCACACAAGTTGTTTTCCCCAAAGATATGAGAGCGGGGTGGATGACTTGAATCTATTATTTTCTATGGGGATAACAAGTTTTTGGGTCATTTTTGTAAAGTGTTACGAGATAATATGGACACTAAGTTGAAGAGGAGTAAAACCTTTCATCCACATACAAATAGGAAAATGAAAACAATGAACAAAATCGGGGTTCATTTACTGAGGGGATTTAACAAGAGGCATCATAAGAATTGGGATGAGAGTTTGACCTATATTCAATAATGTTATAATCACAAAGTTCACAATTCTAGCATTAAATCACCATTTTAAACATGCTTGGTATTTTTTCCTCATCACCCTTTTACATTTCATTTTCTCAAGCTACTGGAGATTGATCGATGAACCACGGTGATGACCAAGACAAGGCCATTTTAATCATTAGGAAGATTCAACATATGCATTTGCATGTGGAAGGTGGTTATAGAGAGCATAATAGATGTACAAGGAGAGGCATGATTAAACCATATTATCCAATCAATTTCATGTGGGAGATATGGTGTGGTTGCCCTCAGTTAGAAGTAGAGATAAAGCCCATGGAAGAAGCTAAAACCCATTAGCTATGGACAGTTTAATTTTATGCAACAAGTGAGGGAGAATGATTTTTTATTTGAGTTGCCATACTATATGACCATCTATTATGTTGTTGATGTAGATAATTGAAGCCTTTTGAACCTTCCATGCTTGACGATGGAGAGGAAGAGCTACCAACATGCTTGAGGTTGAAGACTTGGTTCTAGATGTGTAGATTGAGTTGAAAGAGGAAATGGTGTTGTAGAGGAAGCTTTGTTAGGCTCGTAGAAGTGGACAAGAGTTGCTAAAAATTGGTCTAAAACTCCAAGTTATTGTAAACGCCAAATGGTAGCATTTAGAGGAGGTGGAGGGCCATTTTTTTCATCTTTGTCAATATTGATGTATTTTGGAGGCACCAAAAACTCCCAAAAAGGGGAGGTTTGATTCAAAAATGGATAAAGGAAAAATAATTGATGAGGTAGAGTCAAGTGAGGAAGTCAAATAGGTTGAGTTGACTAAGGAGAATCAACTAAGTGAAAATCAATGATGAAGAGAACCAATTAGTTGTTGTCCTCTAGATTAGATTTGACTAGCATACATATGTTGATGATAGGATTAAAAGACAAGTACATTGATTGAATTGATGTTGATCGAAGGATTGGCAGGAGGCCTTGTTAGTAGAATTGTATTAGTGTGGTAAGTGTCATTTAGATGTTTGTTTATGTGGAATTCATGGATTGAGAGCTTGTTGATTGGATGGTTGGTGTCAATTACTAAGGGAATTTGAATCGATGTGTAACTAAAGGACATAGGCAGGTGAATGCTTAATAATTGACTCTTAAAGACAACTCATAAGAAGGTAGATTAGGGAATTGAGTTGGGTTGGTCAGTTAGATGATTGAGCAGTTTACTGTTTAATGGGAAATCAACTAAGGGATTGTAACCCAGGAAGGAGAAAGGGTCTTCGAAAAGAAAGGAATTCAACTTCAAACTACTACAGGTGTGATGTAAATACAACCTTGTGTATGAGAAGTCTCAATTGTAGTACATAATTGTAATCATTTGTTGATCTATAAACTCATATACTAAAATTGATTTTGAAGTTTAAAAAAAAAGTGTACATATAATATAAAAATAGTAATGAAAGATTATGTAAACTCTTTATTCATTTTGATACGAAAATAAACTTCCTAAATGGAGAAGCCTTAGAGTTTACACATACAAATATTAATGAAAGACTATGAGAACTCTTTAGAGCTAAACATTCAAGAGTATTTAGAGCTAAACATTCAAGAGTCCATTTATACTTAGAAACAATATTGAATTTGTCATTTGGTAGAACTAATGATCTCCAATTTAATAAAAGCTATCTTAAACTAGGCCAGAGCTAAGATCTCGTCTTTCTTCCTCTCTCTTTTTGGTTTAGTAAAGKGTTTTGTAAAATTATGTTTTAATTATTGTCATGGTTATTATTATTTTTGAGGYGTTAGTGGATATTGATTTTTAAAATTTATTTATAAGATGTAAATATGTTTTTAAATTTTTTTATGATTTTGTATTTAAAAACTCAACATTATATAATAGATAATTTATTTTAAATTTGAATTTAACAAAAAAATATTTTCCTTTCCAAATTTGGTTAGTTTTGGATTTACTGATTTATAAGTCAATAAATTTAAGTTTTATGGATAAATATTAAAGTAAATTCTTTAAAGTATTTATTTTCTTCATTGTAAGGAAAATTTAACTTTTCAAAATCTTTATTAATCCCTACCATAACAAGAAATATATTTTTGATTACAAAATCAAAATGCATTGACTATATATTAGTTCATTATTTGTTAATGGAAGAAATAATAAATTAATTAAAACCAACATATAACCAAAATTTCTAACATAATCACATTACTAATAACCTTACATGCAATTTGGATTGTCTTGTATACTTATGTAATCCTATCACATACCTTGGATATGCATATTCATAAACAAGGGTTACATAGCATCTTAGTCCCTGCCATACAATTTTGAAATTGAAAATATATAAAAGACAATTATGCTCACAGTACCTTATAAAACACTTTACCAACACTTTACTAGAGACTTTTAAGATAGCTTTATTAGATGCATACAACTTTTGTTTTTTTCTATGTCGCTTCTCTAAGATTTTGCAGGTGTTTTCAGTAGTGTTTATATAYGACATTCACCATAGAACCAAAGCAATGTTTATATATGGCATTCACCATCGCACCAAAGAATGACCAAGGCTTGTTCAACACATCAATATTTTTGTGGTAGTGAGCAGTCCAACAAAGCCAACGAGTGAACTGGTCAAAGTATCCAACTTAGCTAAATTCTGGATATTTTTTTATCTCATATCTACATATGGCAGTGAACTACATAAGAATTTGGATCATAAAGCTTGACAGAGTTTGGATATAAATCCATTCACAATCAAAATTGGACAAAAGCTTTGAAGGTATGGTTCCATGGTACACAAATTTGAATAGTGGTGAAATTATACTCATGTCCAACTTGTTTGCAACATTCTTAACAAATTCATAGTCGTCTTTCTACTACAAAATTAACTTACTCCCAACAATAATGAATCGGTGAGATTACCTTACTCCCAACAATAATGGATCGGTGAGAACAATGTAGAGTGAACAAAAGTCCAGTGAATTTGATCCCAAGTGCTTCAAAGGCACAATGGGCTAGAGGCTATGGTAATTAGCTTTATCTGATTTTTGAGAAGATCATTGGTAGTCATCGATTTTGTTGAATGTAGTATTCAATTCCTTATTTTCCCGTTTTTCCATCCTGTAACGCCTACTCTTCTGGATCGCAAGGGCTTCAAACAATTGAACCCTACCTTTTCAGTAGTAATGTTTCTACAAGGCTCAGTGAATCAAAATTAAGATGCTAATAACACCAAGAATCTCCAATAAGTTTAATCTGAAAAAAAAAAATTACAGTGTTGTTCAATGAACAAGATAAATTTACAGTGTAAAATATATTTAGAAGAGGAAAAGTCCAAGCAACCAGCCTCGTTCAAATTCCAAAATTGTTAAGACTATTACAATCCTAACTTCAATGCATATTTTACATCTACAAATACCTTATTCTTGGCATCGTCCAGGCCAGATTACATTATGCGTATTAAAACTTATCAAGATAACAGGTTTTGGGAAAGAAATATACCAGAGCCTGGAATCTGGAAAATTACAAGGTCCTTTCCTTCATTAGTAGAGTCGATCTTGAAAAGGTGCCCCCAACTCAAAAAGATAACAAAACTCTTGGCAATGGAGTTAAGAAATGGAAAATGATCACAATTCCTCAACAACACCAGCACTGATCTGTTTCCCATCTCCTTCATCTCCAATGCCCAGATCTTGTAGCCCTGACAGTTTTAAAAATGGGTATAAGGTGCATATCATCATATTCTTTCCTATTTTATGGACCAGACAGAGTATCATAAGCCTCATTTATCTCTAAAAAAATCTCAGTGGTTTTCTGAAGCTGGTACAAGGGCATGACATCAGGGTGGTATTTCAGTGCCAAGTCTTATGTATGCAACTATGATATCACTGTAGGAGACATCACAAGGGACACTCAAAAGAGCATACTGATCCTTTTTTCTTCTCCTGAAATCAATATCCCTCTTCTGTTATGTTGCACAATTGGCATTGATGGTTTTGCCATTGAAGCTGGCAAAAGCCCTTAATACCCTCTTTCCAGGACTAAGTGAATTACTTCAAATTATGTTGCATGTGGGACTTGTTGGGGACATTAATCCCCCAATCCTCATAGGAGCTTAACCTCTTGGATATGAGAGTGGGGAGCTGATTGTGAGAAACCCAACTTTGGAAATTTTCATGATTTCTTTCTTCTTTGAAAACTATGGAAACCAAGTTATTGTCCCAACTATTTTACCTTCAAAGGGTTTATATCAAAAAATGTTCTCAAACCCTTACTATGTTGCTAGACAAAGTCCCCATTGACGTGATGGTGCTTACCTAATAGAATAAAGAATGAAGCAAAGTCATATCGACGATCATTGTGTGATATCGCCTTTGAATGTTCTCAGGGGGTCAAATTTAATCTCCAAATTGGATGAGTTGATATTGGCAAAAAATGGTGTAGAGTAAGAGTAGGATACCAATTCATGAGGCTTGTGCATGCAAATTTCCATGTGACATGCCTCGACTACAACAACCATCATCAATTGCAACAACTGGAAAAGCCTCGACTCCAACAACCATCATCCACTACAGTCATTTACATATTACATTTAATGGAAAAATGAATGTCTGCCGCCACCTCCGCAATAAGGGATCAAAATTAAAATCCAATAAGGAGGCAGAAAAATATTATTTATTTAATTTATTTTAATTTCAATATAATTTTTTATTAAAAATCCCCTAAGTTGAACTTTGGAAATGTGAGAAAAATTAAAATCAACCGGTGAATTAATAGTGAGTCAATCCCCGACTCATTGTTATAGTCCTTGGGCCTTCGACAAGGACTAATAAATGTTGTATGTGTTGTTAGCAAGTTGTGTTACTCATTTAAGTGAGAGGAGTCCTCTCATATGTGGTGTCACGTGGAAAGGTTGAAATCATAATGTTTTTGAAGGTTTGTATGTATTGTCTTAAAATAATGGTTTTAATTTGAGCTTTTATCCCCAATTCAACATTTGTGTTGCTTGCTTGTATATGTAATGACATCATTCATGAGAGTAACAACTTCACTCTCCTTTCCTTCATAGGTTCATGCATTTAGTCCTTGTTATATTACTTATAGGTGTGTAGTGAGTATATATGGTTTTGATTATATTCTAGAGCTTTTGGAGTAAATGGATTTGTAAGTCAAAGAAAATTTTGAGTGAGAGATTAGGATACACATGCCATGTAAGCCATCTTCAAAAGATTTGTGGCTAATGGCCTTGAGGAGCTTAGAATCCTTGAGGACATAATCCGTAATTATCCCAAAAGGTTAATCAAATCTACAGAACTCCTGCTTTGATGGGTTTCTACATGCTATAGGTCATGGATGACATGGCCTATATGTACAAAAATGACTTCCTTAGACCCAGGTAGGTAATTAAGCTCATATATATTTATCATATTACTCATACAACGCTTACACATTCATTGCTTTGCATGTATTTTTCCGTTAAGGATGAGATATTTTGTTTGTTTGAATCCACGTTGGAGAACCTACATGATTCTAAGGTAGTACTACAAGTCATCAAAGTTTGTAAATAAAGGTCTAATTTTGATCAAATCGTACAAAATCCTCAAGGATCGTTTGCCTTTTTCACTAGTCATATTGTGGGGAACTTGTAAAAACATTTCACGTCTACGAAAATCATCAAGTTCATTACCATGGTAAGAGATGTATAAGAATCCAGAGCTTCTAGAAACGTTCTATTTATTTCTTGTTCTTGTTTTAGGAACCCAAAAATTAACGTTGAGGAAAGTGCAAGATTCATATAGAAATATACCTTTCTATTGGGGTATTATTGTGGATGGAAGTTTAACATTCTCTAATGAAATTGGACTCTCTAAGGGGGCTTGCTATAAATCTTTGGCTTCATTCCCCCATGTTCGTATTCAAGTGTGCAATCTTTTTTTCTTTCATTCCAACAACCACAAATTACACAATCAAAACCTTGTGAATATTGTTATGTATTATATGTAACACTTAATATACCCTTCTATCGGGGTATTATTGTGGATGGAAGTTTAACATTCTCTGATGAAATTGAACTCTCTAAGGGGGCTTGCTATAAATCTCTGGCTTCATTCCCCCATGGTCGTATTCAAGTGTGCAATCTTTTTTTCTTTCATTCCAACAACCACAAATTACACAATTAAAACCTTGTGACTATTGTTATGTATTATATGTAACACTTAATACTATGAGAAGAATAATGTTTAATGGGGAATTTGGTTGTCTCTTTTTGAGTGCTCTAAGTTCGTGAAGCTACCAACATCCAAAAAATAAAGTAGTAGTCATTTCAGCCACAGAAGAGGAGATTTGTTTTACAACATTCAAGATAAAACAAGATCTTGATAATGTTACACTTTTCCTATGTTTGTGTACAATCTATGACATAAATACATGGCTTATAGGTTGAATGGGAGATAATTTTTCTGGGTATCTTATAAAATTGTAGATATGGTTGTGGGCATCATTTGTATTGTTTGGTAATAATAGGGTGGACAAATTAATCCTAAATAAGGTTTGATTGATGCAAATATATTATAATAGGAGGTTAGCACAATGTTGTTGCGAATACATTAGACATAACAATACCTATTTGCTAGTTCTATTAAGTTTTTAAAATATAGTTACATGGATTTAATATTCAATTCAGTAACATTGATGGCCTATATACACTTTCCAGTTGTCTAATATTTTGAAGGCTTTCATAATTCGAACAAAACCAATGTCCGTAGAAAGAGCTGGTGTAATGTGTAGAAATTTCAAAATTTTGACTTTTTTATACAATTATGAAATTTCACCTCACATCGAATGTTTTCCAAATCCAAACCATATGAATATTCAACCTCAAAGATGATCTGAATTATAAATTACAACAACAAACAACATACAATATTTCAATCCACTTCAACCCCAATTTGCTAGGCGATTCAAGAGTAAGGATACCAAACATATTCCAACAAGTTTCAACACTGGGCACACTTTTCCGAGCATAAACAAGATATGAAATCATTTTAATTATTGTAGATATAAAATAGCACATATACCCTATTATCTTTAATATGTTTGTCAAATCACTCAACAATTTTGGCCCTTATTATGTCAAATCAACAAGAAGAATAGGTGTTGGAAATTCCCAATTAAGAAAAATATGAAAGTTGGAAACCAAATATGCAGTTCCACATGTATTGGACCATTGGAAACTTTATATATAGGTTTAAGAATGAAGTATATGTACACACAACAACTTTATCACAAAGCTAGTATAATATTTCAAGCTCTCCAAAACCTTGGCTAGGAAAATCATGAAAACTCTATCCACCACCAAATATCTCCAACAAACAAGAATTGACACCAATAATTCATTCCTAACTTCAACAACAAGATCGTGTCACACAAGCTCTCCACACTAGCACAAGTGTCTTCCTTAAGTTTGCAAACACTAGTCGTGTTGCATCACACAAGTACATGGAAAGACAACTCTAGTGCTTACAAATCTACATGTCCATCCTAAGGTTTGAATCCACAATTCCTAGGTCTCCCACTCTTGCATCAACAAAAACATCAATAACTCCATGGATCATCAAGAATACATGAACTCCGTGATCTTTCCCTAGCCTTACATCCCATAAGAACAAATCCCAAAAAACTTGCAAGGTGTTAGCTCCACTGTCCTTGTCTACTACTAGGTTAGAAACCCTAGTGTTACAACAAGAACCATAAGAACCATGCTCATCATCTTCAATGTCATGTTCTTATTTAGGGTTTGCATGTATAGAACAAACCCTAGTCATCACAAGAGAAATTATATCATCATAGAAGAGAAAACTCTCCAAGAACATCCATGATGTCTCTCTTTCCCCTTATCTTCTCCTAGGGTTTCCTCATGAACCTTAGCATCTAAATCCTAAGGTTTCCTCATGAACCTTAGCGTCTAACTCCTAAGGTTTCCTCATGAACCCTAGCATCTTTGAGATAAGTACAAATAATAGTATAAGACGGTGAAATAATACACGAGCTCTCTCTTGCCTTATATATACATGTAGGAGAAGGAGGCTAACATAAAAGGACATGTATCCATACAAGTAACCAACAAGGAAACCCCACATGGAGCGCTTTAGTTGAATGCCCTCAAAGTCATGATCTTGCGCTTAATGCCTCTCCTCCAAGATGGTGCATAATCCAACTATGGTGTTCCTTATTAGCTGAAAACAATATTTAAAGAAAAATAGATGTAAGATAGTTGCAGAAAGCAAATAAACATAGTAAGGCGGAAGGAAATATAGTTGCGGAGAGAAAATAAACAAAACCGAAATTGGAAAATAACAATAGTAAACAAACCTTTATTGATATTCCTAATTGACTGCAATGTCCACTTGCCTCTTCAAGGGGGAAACCTCCAACGTGAGCAAAGCTCCAAATACAATAATATTCACTCGACAACTGATTACATAGATTTTACTACTATATATAGCTTGTAATTGACCAAAACCCTAACCACCTAGTGTACCTTCATTAATGAGGCCTAAACCACTAAAAACTGGACCTTCTTTAATGAGGCCACTTACATTTATTGATTTCACACTCTACTACCTCATGAGGCCTTATTTAATAAAGATGACCCTTAATACATAAAGTAACAATCTATTCCACTAAGGAGAGTTTGGGTGTGACCCTAACACCGAGGTGTTAGTCCAACGCTCCCTCTTCCATGGTGGTATATTGTCCAAGTGTCCTTATGCAAGGTGCTCCTCCTCTAATTGTGTTCCACATTTCCTCTCATGTGCCCAATGCTACTTCGATGTGTATCAATGTGGTCACTAAGTTCCAATGTTCCTCCTCAACATATGTGTCTGGGTCCATCACCAACCTCCATGAAATATGCTCCTTGACCTAAGTGTCCTCAAGTCAAGTGTCCAACCTCCAAGGTATATATCATGTGGTCATAAGCTTCAAAGGCTAAGTTCCCTCATCCAAGTGCCCAACATTCCTACTCTTTGGTAGGTACCTCTCCTAGTCAAGCAACCAACTCCTTCATTGTGTGCACCCAATGGGTTAGTCGACAAGTTGACTAGGGAATCAACCTTCTAGGTAAGAGTGCCATGCCAACACTCTAACTAAGGTCAAGTATCCACCCAAACTTAGCCATCCATATGTCCATGAAATATCACCAACAGGCTAGGAGACATGGTGCTCTCCTAACAGGGTGAAAAGACTTTTGAAGTAACCCCAAAAGCTAACACAATGTGTTTTTTGTAACTTAAAATTCTTGTCATTTGTTGCGACTTTGTTTAAAAACACTGACATCAATACCTAGCTACTCCATTTTCAAACATGGATATATTTTCCGAATAACAATAATAATTGTAATTAACAAAGATGTGAAGAATCGTATGTGTATCTTGCACTCATTGTTTCTTTGGAATCACAAATGTTTTTCAATTTAATGTCTTTGGAACCACAACAATTTTTAATCATTCAATATATGGAAATTTTTTGTCAATTAAATATATGGAATAATTTTGCCAATTCAATAATTTTTAGATTAATTTAATGGAATAATTTTTACAATAAAATAAAGGTATTCATGAGATAATAAAGGTGGCTCATAAGTCTTGACCAAAATTAAAGGTTTTTATATATTTGGCCTTGGAGTCTATGAGAATTAAATTTAGGATTAAGCTTTTCCATATTTGGCCTTGAAGTCTTCGTGATTCAATTGGGGATTTTTTAATCTCACAAGCATGAAGGTGGGCATTGATGCAATTTCAGTTGCATAATTAATTGTTAATCCCACATGCATGAAGCAAATTCATATAAATACTTAAATTTGAGGTGACATATTCTTTAGCAATTCACATACAAAATTAAATTAATGATAACATATTTCTTAGCAATTCATTGAGAGTTACAAGTTGTTTAACCAAAAAAGTCGAAGGATTATTTATATAAATACTTTCATCAACAAAGAGTGTTTATGGTCAAAGTGGGCTTTTGGAAGAGGAAACCTAACCTATGGCCCAACCTATAAACAAACAATGTTTATCGGCAAAGGGGGATTTTGGAAGAGGAAACCTAACCTATGGCCCAACCTATAAACAAAGAGTGTTTATGGACAAAGGGGGATTTTGGAAGAGGAAACCCAACCTATGGCCCAACCTATAAATTCACTATTATTGCATGTCCCTACAAGCATGGATGACTTGACCATATAAAAAAAATCTCAATTACAAGATGTGCAAAGAACATTCTACTCCAAATTAGTAGATGAGCAAATTACATAATTTTTCCATGTAGTGATAAAACCATATAGTTAATCACTTCTTTAGAAAAATTGCATTATTTTTCGATACAATAATAAAACCACATATTTATCCATTTGTTATTTGTGTAGTCCATGTTCAAAGGGAAACTACATCACCTTGCCATATAATGATGAAAATAACATAATCAATCGTTTGTTCTTTTGGGTAGTGTATGTTATGCATTTTAATGTTTCTTCTTAGGGAGTGACATAGTTCTTTTAGTTACCACAAGATCATGTTTTCCAAATATCCTTTTAGTGAATACACAGTAGCCATTTTTTGAAATCCTTAAAGTAAGTTGCTTTTTAGTTTTCCACTAATTGTAAACTAACTATACAATGCCTAGCATGAATGCATGAAATATTTAAATACCGCTCTTATATAAGCTATTTATTGTTTGGAATTGATTTCCTCTTAGTATTAATGAGGTACTGAACGCTATGTAGTTGAAAAATTAATGGAAATCATCTTGGCACATATGAAGTCGCTCCAACTCAATTACATGAAGTATTTGGAGTACTTGTTCTCTAGAGCAGTAACCATGGAAATCATAGTGTTAACACCTTGCTAAATCAACTTTTTTTGATTTCAAATTCATCCACTGCAGCATGCACTATATTTTGTGTAATGTCCCCACCCAATTGATCATGACAGAGGATGACTCAATAGCCTATGTGACTCATGAAGGCTATATCCAACAAGGGAGAGGGAGTCAAGGAGGTTTATTTGGTGTCACTAGAATGATAAATCCTAAAGTGACATTAATAAAATAAATAATTACATTTAAATGAAAATAAAGTGAGGGTTTGATTTGGTCAAAAGGGGGAAAGATCTAGAAGGCCCGGAGCAAGGATAAATAGAGGGGTAACCCTTCTCTTTGGCACTATGATTTGATCTCTCATCCT
>JASDQU010101435.1:422730-458958 GCA_032191745.1 Picea mariana | reverse complement strand
ATTTAAACCCTAGAAATTCAAATTTCTTAAAATATTTTTAAATTAAAAACTTTCTATGTTTTTAGAGCCGACTTTAGAATTCTCCACCTCCCGTAGGTTCACTATTTATCTCTTCTATTCAGATTCTTCTTTACCCAGGCTTAGATGTCCTGATGATGGGTCCTGATATGGACTCTAAACATCGACCTCCGATAATCAATACTGTGGTTCCTCTAAATCTTCCAAATAATCCCTCCCACAGAAATCTTACTATTTAGATCCACTTCTTAGGGTTTGTTTTGCAGATCAGTCGTAAATCCATTTCATAATCTGATCCAGAACTCAACATGGCCTCATATTCAATCAAAGCAAAAGATAGGCTTGAAGGGGTCTCCAACTTCAATGCATGAAATTCTAGGGTACTCAACATACTAGAAGAGGGTGACTTGGATGAGCTGGTTACCGAGGCAATAGAAGAACCCACTTCAAATACTGGCAGGGTAGCATACAAGAAGAGATAGGCCAAAGCTAAAAGAATCATTTTTGACTCAGTTAAGGACAACATGATGCCCCTCATTGGTCATCTAAGGACTACCAAAGAATGCTTTGATGCCCTAGAAAATCACTATGAAAAGAAGGCTCCAACTCTCAAGAGAACATTGAATAAACAACTATGTACATTAAAGATGGGAAATGATGAAACCATCGTTGTTTTCTTCTCCAAGATTGCTCAAACCAGAGATTATCTTACAACAATATGAGTTGTTGTGGATGATGATGACCTTGTAAAAACTATAGTTGATGGACTCCGTGAGTCATGTGAAATGTTTCTTGCTTCGGTCAACGGAAGAGAATCTCAACCTAACTTCGAGAGACTATGGCATGATTTGCTTAGAAGAAGAAGGAAGACTCAGAAGTAGAAATGAGCACTCAAATGTAAAAGATCATGCCCTTTCAGCTAAATCCAAGAGATGGAAGAAGTTTCCTCATCCCAAAGGAATAGGTAAGAAACCACAAGGTAAGCTATCTCATCTTCATCCTCATTTATCTAAAGTAAGATGCTTTAACTACAATAAGCTAGGACATTATGCAAAAGATTGCAGGAACCCTCCTTCACAACAGAGAAGAAAAGGTAGGTTCCATGCCTCAGTTGCCACTGAAGAAGCAAAGCCTCAAAAGGAACCTCAAAGAAGAAGAGTCGAGGATGCCACCAAAATACAAGAACAACACCGAGAATATTATCTCATCTCAGCCCTCTCTGGCACTATAACCAAGTCGGAGGATGTTTGGTTAATGGACAACGGGGCCTCCAAACATATGATAGGCTTCAAACATAATCTTGTAAACTATCGGGATAAGAAGTTCAATATAAAGGTAGAATTGGGTGATGATGGCACATATGACATAAAAGGGTTTGGATCAACATCATTTCAACTTCAATCAGGTAATGTATTCATATTAATGAAATTCTTTATGTTCCTAGATTAAAGAAAAATCTCATCTCAGTTGCATTGTTAGAAAGCAAAGGATACTCAATAACCTTCACCAAAGGGAAGGTTCTCATGTGGCCCTCAAAAGGGGATTTGAGCTCTGCCATGATTATCAGAACTTGTGAGAGTGGACTCTACAAAATCACAGGTCAAGTTGTTCAAGCATTAGCTCACGAGAAAATAAACCACTACAAGCTCTGGCACAGAAGGCTTGGACATCTCAACTACAACGTGCTCCCAGGTTTGCAAAATATGGTAACAGGTATGCTAGTGTTTTCATTTGAGCATGATAGTGTTTGTAGAGGCTGTGCTCTCGGTAAGAATACAAATAAATCTTACCCTCACAGCAATAGAAAAACTAATGGCATTTTAGATCTTATTCACTCTGATCTTTGTGGACCTATGACTGCTTCGTCTATGAATGGTTGTCTTTACTATATCATTTTTATCGATGATTGTTCTCGTAAAACTTGGATTTATTTTTTGAAGACTAAAGATGAATCTTTCAACAAATTTCAAGATTTTAAGAATCTTGTTGAGAACCAGACATGTAGACACATCCATGTTTTCAGAATGGACAATAGAAAATAACTTGACTCTTACAAGTATGATGAACTCTATTGGGCTTCCGGGATTAAGAGGGAGCTGATTGTGCCTTATAATCCCTAGTAGAATGGGGTTGCAGAAAGAAAGAAAAAAATGATCTGTGAAGCAGCTAGAGCCATGATGTATGATCAGGATCTACCTTTATCTCTTTGAGCCGAAGCTACAAGCATTGCATTCTACATTCATAACAAGTGTCCTCATAAAACCCTTGAAGAGAAAACTCTAGAAGAAGTCTTCACTGGTATAAAGCCCTATGTTGATCATTTGAGAATCTTTGGTAGTCCAGTCTACACTTATATTCCAAAAGAAAAGAAGACTAAGTAAGAGCTCTCCAGAAAGAAAGGAACTTTTGTGGGATACAATGAAACCTCAAAGGAATAAATAATTTATGTACCAGGTCAAAAGTTCATTGAGGTCAGCAGAGACATGACTTTTCATGAAGAAGCAACTTTTCGTTGTTCTAGAGAACTTCCATGTGATTCAGAGGAGCAGAAAGCTCCATCTCCAGAACCTTCAGATTCACCTCTTCTAGATGTGTAGAGGGAGGAGACCTTAGAGCCTTTAGTGGATCCCTCAAGGGATACTATCGAGTTTACTTAGAGAAACCTCATGTTAAAAGGAAGCTAGCTTGGTGCTGGGAAATTCTAAAAGAAGCAGAAAAGCATGCAACACCTAAAGGCATCTTCAGAGAAAGAAAGAAACCAGATAAGTACTCCAACCTAATAACCCAATTGAATATTGTGATTGAATCAGAACCTTCCACCTTTGAAGAAGCCTCCAAACATAAAGTGTGGAAAGATGCAATGATAGAAGAGTATGATTCAATTCTAAAGAATGATATATGGGAAATGGTCCCAAGACCTCATGGAAAATCAATGGTAACCTCCAAATGGATTTACAAAATAAAGCATACAACAGATGGTAGTGTTGAAAAATTCAAGGCTAGATTTTTGGCTCATGGCTTCTCTCAGAAAGAAGGAATTGACTATGATGAGATCTTTGCTTTTGTTTCCAGATATACTTCCATCAGAATCATTATCTCTCTTGTTGTAGTTTTTGGTTGGAAAATTCACCAAATGGATGTTAAGACTGTTTTTCTTAACGGTGAAGTTGAGCAAGAGGTTTATATCGAACAACCTGAGGGGTTCATGATCCATGGGAAACAATCCCATGTTTGGAAACTCAAGAAAGCCTTGTATGGATTGAAGCAAGCTCCAAGAGCTTGGTATGGAAGAATTGACAGTTTTCTACAGAATCTTGGGTTCACCAAGAGTATAACAAATCCCTATCTTTATATAAATATTGTACATAAACATCCTGTTATCTTAGTATTATATGTGGATGATTTGTTCCTTACAGGAGAGAAAAATTTGATAGCTCAGAATAAGAGGGAGTTTTCAAGTGAATTTGAAATGAAATACTTGGGTCTTATGCATTATTTTCTGGGCTTAGAGGTGTGGAAAAAACCGAGTTGGATCTTTCTCTCACAAAGCAAGTATGTAGTTGATGTGCTCTGTAGATTTGGCATGTTGGACTGTAAGTCCATGTCAACACCGATGATTTCTAACCTGAAGAAGTTACAAGATCAAGCTACATGTTAAGATCCGGAAGACTCCACCATATAGCATCAGATCATTAGGTCCTTGATGTATCTTGTACATACCAGACCGAACATTTGTTATGCAGTGAATGCCCTCGGCCAATTCATGTGTGAACCGAAGCATATTCATATAGTTGTTGTTAAACATATTCTCAAATATGTTCGGGGGAATATAGCCTATGGGCTTAGATACACTTCCAGTGGAGGTGTAATGCTTCATGGATATATAGATTCAGATTGGATGGGTAGTACAATGGATCAGAAGAGTACTTTCGGATATTGCTTCAGTTTGGGTTCAGCTATGATCTTTTGGTCCAGGAGGAAACATGGATCCGTAGCCCAAAGCACTGCAAAAGCATAATACATTGCTGCAAGTGCTGCTAGAAGAGAAGCAGTATGGCTTAGAAAGCTACTTTCATATTTGTTCAGTGTTGACCTCGAACCCACAATCATCCACTATGATAACTAGAGTTGTATAAAGCTCTCTGAGAATCCGATGTTTCATGACAGATTGAAACACATTGAGATGAGATACCACTATGTTCAGGACATGGTGCAAAAGAACATTCTCAGTATTCAGTATGTTCTGACGACAGAACAAACCGCATATATTTTGACCAAGCCACTGCCCTTGACAAAGTTTGTGTACTTTCAAGACAAGCTTGGTGTTGCTGACAGGGAGTGTTGAAATTAGTGCAGCTGCAAGAGACATTCTCCAGGAGGATGGCATAAGACCCTAATTGAGGACTAGGGCCCCTAGTACACTCCTGGGGTTTCTTGGTTTGGGACCAAGCAGTGAGAGCCATGAATAAAGACCATAGTAAGGGCCCCCAATATATGACTGGGGTTCTTGGTCTAGGACCAAGCAGTAAGTCCCTAGATGTGTTTTAGGGCCCCTAGATGTGTTCCAAGGAATCCTTGCCCAATACTTGGATTGATCCTTGGATGTGTTCCTTGGTGATTGATGTAAGTCCCTAGATGTGTTCTAGGGCCCCCGAATGTGTTCTAGGGAACCCTTGCCTAATGCATGGGTTGATCCTTGGTCTTGTACCTTGGTGGACAAGACCCTAGATGTGTTCTAGGGCTCCCAGATGTGTTATGGGGCAACCTGGTCTTGAACTAGGTAGATCTTGGTTTAAATACCAAGATGTGATGATGTGATGATGTGTGATCCTCTTCCTCTCTCCTAGGATGGTCCATGAGATCTAGGAGTGGCTAAAAAGATGGACATGACCACATTGTTGATGTGCCCTCTTATGCAGTGATGATAAAAGTTTATAAGTCATTATGAGACTTATGTGGACATGTTTTTCCATTGTGGACCCCCTTGACTTTGTCTTAAAGTTCCTCCTTGCTTGTTGTCTTGCTTTCCCTCTTGTTTTATGTGGTGAGGGGTTTTTATAATTTACTTTGATTTAATTGACATTTAATTAATATTTATATTAATTAAATTGTCATTATTTAATTATTTTTATTTTATCCCTAACCCCTCTCCTTAGCTATAAAAGAAACCCTTCCCTCTAGCATTTTTACATACTCACTCACTCCTCACTCTCCTATTGTTGCGGCTACCTCAGTTTCTCTCTCTTGGTGATGGTGCGACCCCTCCTTTGTATTATTTGTTTTAGATCTGAGGTAAATTACTTGGACTTGTTGTTGACTGGGAGCTTCATCCTTTTGTCTGTTGGTGTATGAGACGCCTGTGGTGTCTCCCTTGACTGCCAGACTTGTATGATAGAGCCACATACCTGAGTGAAGGTGTCACAACCCCTCTTCTTAGCTTCCAGACTTGTTTAAAGGAGCCACATACCTAATAAAGGTACCCAAGACCTTCCTCTTGGCTACTGTTAATTGAGTTGAGGCTCCTGTGGGCGTTTTTCTACTTGTTGTCCCTCTTATGGGTGTGTATCCTTGAGTTTCTATCCTTTCTATGGAGTTTTTGTTGTCCCTATTGGGGAGGGTCTTTTTGTTTCATTTGAGGAGGTTTTGTTGTTCCTATTGTGGAAGTTTTGTTATCTCCTCTTGTGGAGTATTTGTTGTTGCTGAGTTCTATAGTCTCAGTTGTGGACAAAATTCTTCTCCAACCTTGCTTGTGGTCTATCCTTTGGAAAATTGTCCACCAGTCCATATGATAGAGATAAAACACTAGAGGCTTGATCCATGAACCTTAAACTAATTTTCTGAACATATTAAAGAGGTCTACATCCACACATGTGACATGTACATTCTTCATTGGCTAAGAGGTAAGCTAAGGTTTTTTTTTACACTCAGAAATTTTGTTTATGTTTAGAATTTAATTCAGATYTGTTTATGTCTTTTCTTAAATGTGTTGATCTAGTGAACATAATTTAAAAGAATTATTGTTTTCTCCAATTTTCCCTAAATCTAACAACCCACAACTTCATTGATGTTGCACTTGTCACCAAGATATGAATCCTTRTGGAGGATTTCAAGGGATTCAATGTGGTAGTAGCAGATGGGTACAACATGGAATGTACTCAGAGGATCGGGGGATTGGAAGTAGCATTGGGAAACTATATGTTGACCAATGACTTTTATATCGTGAATTTAGCAGATACTCAAGTGGTGTTGCGAGTTCAATGGTTATACTCATTGGGAGATATCCACATGAATTATCGGGACACGAGGATGGAGTTCCAAGACAAGGGTGGAAAACGAGTCATCCTAAGAGGTATGTCAACAGGTTCCCCCAAGATCATGTCTAACCAATGCATGTAGGCTCTTTTTAGACACGAGAACGTGGCTTGTGCAATAGAGTGCTTGATCACCATGGAGAAGCCATCACATGGTCGCCATCAATACCCTACAGATATCTAGGCATTGCTCGGAAAGCATGAGAGAGTGTTTGAACCATTACTAGTAGGAAGACCACCCGACAAAGGATTTGAGCATTTCATTGAGCTAGAAGAGGGGTCGAAGCCCGTGATCACCACACCCTACATGCATCCAAAGAGGTTCAAGGATGAAATAAAGAAGGCCGTAAAGGAGTTGTTGGAGATGGGACATATCAGGCCTAGTTCTAGTCCCTTYGCTTCTTTAGTTGTACTAGTGAAGAAGAAGGATGACACTACGAGGATGTGCATAGAACACATGGAACTGAACAAGAAGACCATAAAAAACCGATACCCAATACCTAGGATTGATGAGATGATAGACGAGATGCATGGGGTAGCGTACTTATAAAAGGTTGATCTACGATCATGATACCATTAGATTAGGGTCAGAGAGGAGGATATCCATAAAACAACATTCAAGTGTCACTATGGTCACTATGAGTTTTTAGTCATGCCCTTTCGGGTTGAATAATGCACCATCTACCTTTTCAATCGTGCATGAAACATATCTTCAACAAACAGTTGAGGGAATTCTTACTAGTGTTCTTTGATGGTTTTCTCATCTACAATCGGATGTGGGAGGAACGTATGAAGCACATGGACAAGATTCTCACCATTATGGACAAGCAATCAATTTTTTCCAAGGAGGCAAAGTGCGAGTTTGGGTTGACAAAGATCCTCTATCTAGGGCATGTGATTGGTGTTGAGGGAGTAAAGGTGCATCAAGAGAATATCCAGAACATCTTAGATTGGCCCACACCCAAGTCACTCACAGATCTGCAAGGATTCTTTGAGATATGCAACTATTACAGGTGTTTTGTGAAAGGATTTTCACAATTGGTTGCTCCATTGATAGACCTCACCAAGAAGGGGGCATTTCGATGGTCAGCGGATGCATAGGTAGCATTTGACATAATGAAGAGGGTGATGAGCACTTTCCCAGTATTAACACTCCCATATTTCACACAACCTTTTGTCTTGGAGTGTGACACATTTTTTTAGGGGATAGGAGCAATATTGATGCAGAACTGACACTCGATAACTTTCGAGAGAAGAAAGTTGAGGGATCCTGAGAAACTCTATCCGATCTATGATAAGGAGATGTTGGCCATGATGCATGCATTGGACAAGTTCAGAAAATACTTGGTAGGAGGACGCTTTGTGGTTAGGACAGACCACAACAACTTGAGATATTTCCTGGAGTAGCGAGATCTGTGCGAGAGACAACGAAAATGGGTGAGTAAGGTGCAAACATATGATTTCAACATTGAGTATGTAAAGGGGAAGAAGAACATAATTGTTGACGCCTTATCCAAGAGACCTGCAACTTTCTCCATGATAGATATTTCAATAGACTGGAAGTCCATTCTTTAGGTGGAATACTCCAAGAACACCTTTTCCTGTGAGTTGATGCAGGGTAGTATTCAGGATGATAGGTATAGGGTAGTAGATGACATCATCTATTGGAAAGACATGATTTATCTTGTCCCTGAGTCCAAATTCAAGGAAAAGACTTTGAGGGAAGTACATGATGCGCCACTAGTAGGGCACCAAGGGTATTTGAAGACCTACAAACACGTGACTGAGAGATTCTCATGGAAGGGTGTCAAGGAGGATGTACTTCGTCATGCGAGGAAGTGCATGACTTGCCAACAAAACAGGTCAGAGTTTACACATCCTGTGGGATTGCTTCAACCATTTTCGATTCCAGAGCATAAGTGGGATAACATTTCCATGGACTTCATTACAAGATTGCCAAAGGTGTAGGGCAGGGATTGTATCTACGTGGTAGTGGACAAATTGACTAAATATGTGCACTTCTTTTCCATTCCTTCAGAGTACAATGCATATTAGGTAGCAAATCTATTCTTCAGGGAGGTGTTCAGACTCCATGTTTTTCTGAGGAACATAGTCAGTGAGCAGAATAACATGTTTCTCAGCGTGTTTTGGCAGGAGCTATTCATGTTATCTGGGACAAAGTTGACACCTAGCACTAGCTATCACCCCCAGACAGATGGGCAAACCAAGATAGTAAATAAATGGATCGAGGGGTACTTGAGGAATTATGTGTCAAGGCAATGGCGATCATGGATAAAGTAGGTGCATCTCGGGGAGCATTGTTACATTACCACTCATCACATGTCCATCGGGATGAGCCCATTCAGGGCATTGTATGGCTATGATGCTCCCTCTTTTTTGGATTTGGTGTTTGGAGAGAGCAAAGCTCCCAAGTCCAAAGATTGGTTGCAGGAAATTCATAACATCTTGAGAGTCCCGAAGGAGAATTTGCAGGCCACCCAAAATCAACAAAAGATGTATGTAGATAGGCACAAGGTAGAACACACTTTGAGGTCAGGGACCTAGTCTTTTTAAGGTCGCATCCTTACACAATCATCGTTGAAGAAGAGTAGCATAGAGAAGCTGAAACCTCACTTCTATGAACCCTACATAGTGATTAGGAGAGTTGGGGAAGTAGCATACGAGCTAGAGCTACTAGAGGGTAGCATGATCCATAACACCTTCCATGTATCCTTTCTCAAGAAGGCAATGGGACAACAGGTCACTGCTTCGACAAGTCTTCCTCCACTAGATGAGGAAGGGCAGTTGGTTCTAGCTCTCAAGAGGATTGTGGATGTCAGGGAACGAAGGTTGAGGAACAGAGTCATTCAAGAGTACTTGGTTGTATGAAGAGGATTTCCCGCAGAAGATGCTACTTGGGAAGGAGAGCAGATCTTACAACACCCTGATTTGGAATTGCTTGAGGACAAGCAATCTTGGGCAAGGAGGACTCTAATGTCCCCTCTCAATTGATCATGATGGAGGATGACTAAATAGCCTATAAAACTCCCATAAGCTGCAGTCCAGTTTCAGTGGTGCAATATCCACCCTAACTAGACAAGAGGTGAGTCCATTTGGGACTGCCATTGGAATTTCAATTGGGAGTTTTCTTTCAATTGAGGAGATACCAAGGTACGTAGGAGGTTTACAAAGATTTCTAGATGAGGCCGAGCTCATACAGTTGTAGGTTTCCGGAGGGTTTCAAAGAAATTGAGGTTTAGGGCATCCCCGCGGGTTGATTATAGGGTATCCTGCGAGGCCCCGCTAGACGTTTAGCAGTTGTCTCGCGAGGACCTCTGTGATTGGGATTGCAACATGTTGTTTGATCGGGTTCATAGGGTAATAAGAGGGCCACTAGTAGAGCAGACACTACTGGAGAAAAGCGTCGTAGAGAGCATCATAGATTGACATCATTCTAGGTTTCCTTGTATTGTTTCTGTTAGTTGATTTGTGAAGCTTCCTTGCAACCATTAGACTTGTGTGTTAAGGAGTATTTTGCAGTTGTTATTACAACCACTAGATATCATTGTATTGTTGTAATTGGAGTTTCCATCCATAATAAGATGCCATGATTATCTGCTCTATTTTTTGTGTAATAAATATATGCAATGTGTTTCACAAATTGTCTATCTCTTAGTAAGAAGTCATTACAACATTAAAGCAAAACAAACTACTATTTGACAAAATCACATAAAGAGAAACAATATTTTGGATAGCAAACATAATATTCCCACATAACTTGGGTACATTTTCAATATGCCTATGTCTTTAGCATCCACTACAACATTGAATAAGATATTGCCACGAATTGTTTACTTCAATCATTTGCAAATACTCGTTATTTACATAGTGTATTAATGAAACATATAAGGAATACTTTTAATACAAACATTTTATAAATAAATCATATTTGATATATTAGCATTAATTTTATCTTATTAGTCCCCGCCGTAGGCGTAGAGGGACTATAGCAATCGATAAATTGTTGACTGCATATTACTTTGTCCTTTGACCCGAAATATTTGCACAATACCTATTGTTGGACCTATGGAAATAAAAGCATATATTTTTATATAATAAAAAGTAACATATATGTACGGTTTTGATTGGATAAGAGATTGGAGGTCTTATTGCCGACTTCGTTATTCCCAATGTTATATATGTTGGCATATCCAAAGTATTTGATCGTATATGGTATTTTTTGAATCATATATTTTGTTATGCATTCACGATGGTGGATTAATGCTAGCATTAATTCGAATGTTTGGTTTAGCATTTTATGCTAGGTAAATTTATGGCAATGTTAGATATGGTGGCGTATTCAAAGTTTGGCTTTCCAAAACATTCTGTGGTGTTCGAACTATTCTTACAAAAAATATAATTTTTCTTTTTGGGATACGTCAGAGTCCTACCACATTGAATTTTTTTCTTAAATGTTTACAGTGCATTTATGACAGACTTAAATGTTTACCTAACATGCTTGGTAGTGTTGAATGGTTACTTAACAAGCTTGTTACAAGACATTTTCTTCTGTTTTTAAAATTTTTATGCTCCAGCGGCGTTGCTGGTTTGGTGGTCCATGCTTGTTTTTTGCATGCCACTGATTTATTATTTGCATGTTGTCGTTGTTCTTGCTTGCCTATTCGTGTTGTTGCAGTTTGGACATTTGGGTTTCTGCAATCGGGATTGGAACAACATCGTTCCTAGGGGGGGTGGTTGTTGCTTGCTTCTTTCTTCATTGTATGTTGTTTATTGTTGCTTGATTCGACTTTGCAGGGTATCGGTCCTACGCCTAGAGTTGGGCCTTTTAGTGCTTCTTAACTGGGTTCTTGTTTGGTGCTTGTTCTTGTTTGGCCAGGGTTTGCAAATGTTGGGATGTTGCATCTGCGGTTGGATCTTTGGTCGCATTTTGTTTTGAACTGCAGTTTTCATAGAATACTATTAAGATAAAATAACAGACTAAAGAATTGCAGGCGGTGTAAATTGCATCTGTTACGCGTTGAAGCAAAGTTTGTTGGCCTCAAAATATATTTCATGGCTGCCGATGCTTTTTACTTGGATTCTGTGTTACTATGGTTTTATAGTTATGACAATGGATTTTGTTGTGTGGGAGATATAGTTGTTCTCTCCCTTTTACTTTACTGTTCTAAACTGCGTTTGACTTTAGTTTTTTGCATTTATGTGGTCATTCCGAGTGACCGTTGTTCGGTTGCATAGTTGGCCACTTTTATGGACACGACTTCACGAATAGGTTCTATCGGACTATGACAGGTCGTGTTCGGTGTATACATTAGCTTTCCTGAATTAGTTTTCTTTAAAAGAATCCCGGGCAGAAGAGAATGCAATTTATGAAATTACAGGTTTCCTGGACCGCGGAGCCGTCATCCCATACTTAGCCAGTTTTTGCATCACGGGTTGATGGGGTAGGCGGCTGAAAATTGACAATCGGTCAATAGCGAGAGTTTCACGATCATTCTGACCGACTGCAGTTGGGTTCCATACTTAGCCAGTATTATGGATGTGCCTTCGCGGATAGGTTGCATCGAACTATGGTGTATACATTAACATTTCCGAATTAGTTTTCTTTAACAGTAGGGCTCCTGGACAGAAAACATTGAAATTTATCAAATTATAGGTTTCCTGGACAACATAGATTAAACATAGGAAATATGTAATATTATAGAGTAGACATATACAGCCTACACGGAGCTGTCATCCCATACTTAATCAATTTTTGCATCATGTGCTGTTAGGGTAGGCGGCTGAAAATTGACAATCGGAGACTTCGACGATATGGAAATTGACAATCGGACTTGCAAACTATTTGAATTTGAAGGCCGTCATCTCCAAAAAAGTTAACATTGTCAAAATAGTTTACTTTACGTGCGTTTTACATACCCTGGTGGACAAAAAACACACAAAAAAAATAGTGAGCATTTTTTGGATCGCGGGTTCTTGGGATGGCAGGCTCTAGGTTCAGTCCCTGTTGTTCCGTGTCCTACAAATAGCATGAATAGTTCCGCGATATACAAAATGAAAATCGGGCTTGCGCACTATTTGAATTTCAAGGGCTCCTGCAAAACAACTATCATTCTCGAATTACTTTTCTTTGCGTATGTTTTACATACGCTCGTGAACAAAAATAGAACAATAGTAGTAACGTCTGTTACATAGGGCTCCATCCCCGCTACCTTCTGCGCTTCCCAATACACATTAAATATGCTTTGAAAAGTTAGAACCGAGCGAACAGGTTCAAAAAGATTTAATAACTGGAAAGCTCGAGGACATCTCCAATTAAAATGAATAGACAGGCAAATATTATGGGATCTGGTAATTTGTTTTTGCTTGCATTTTAAATTTGCGAAATTATTATTATTATTTTTTCCTTGTGTAGTTTTAGTTTTGTTCAAAGTTTCAGCATAGTTCACGAACATGTCGGCAACAGAGACCTTGATGTCATGTCCCTCTTTAATATTGTGCATTTCGAAATGATGGGCTTTAATAACTGGAGGACATCTCCCATTAAAATGAATAGACATGCGAATATTATGGGATCTGGTAATTTCTTTTTGCTTGCATTTTGAATTTGAGAAATACTTTTTATTTTATTTTTTGCTTGTGCAGTTTTAGTTTTCTTAAAATCTTCAGCAAAGTTCACGAACGTGTCACCCACAGAGGCCTTGACGTCATGTCCCTCTTTAATGTTGTGCATATCTTAGATGTCAGATTTCAGAATCTGCTCGGATATGGGAATGTTAATACGTGCTGGTAGTCAATATTGAGCGTACATATTCAAAAATATTAGCATTAATAAGTGAAAATATTGAGAACATCTGTCATTAAAACAAATCAACACAAAATCTACARCAGACCATCCAGCCTTGCTTTTAAATACTTATTGCCATTTCTCTCTATGATCAAAGAGTTGCGCTTTAGGGTTCCTTCGTTCTAATGTTCCTGGTCATGCACATGTAAGACAACTTAGAGATGYGATTGATGAGTAAATGAAACAATGGAGCCTGGTTTTATGTGACGTGAGCTTTGAGTAAAAACAAAAATCTGTTATACAAAGAGAAACTCAGAGAGGACGAAAAAACAGAACAAGTATGTTCTGGTTGGTGTTCTCCTTGTGTTCGATGCTTTGGTTCGTTGAAAATGCTGGCTGGAGATTTGTTGGTTGAACTTCTTTGTTTTATTGTTGGGAATTGTAATGGATTTTGAGGTTGGGTGCAAAATAGTTCTTCGTTTAAGTATATAGCTTCTTCCAACAACATAGATTTGGCAAGTGTATCGAGTTGTAAAAATTGCACAAGTATTTGTCTACCTCAGAGGCGGGTAGCAGAAACTGTATGGGTGGATAAAATGACATATTATCACTGCAAAAGTTTCTATTTCATAGTATGGTGACCTGCATGTGGGTTTGGTAGCTGACTTGACAGAAAGCTATGTTCTTTGTGAAAGTTTGTTCAGTTTCCTCTGGATGTAGTTGCAGACTCTACATATTTGGCGTCACCTCTGAACATTCCAGAGCTTTCTGTGGGCCTCCATATCTCCATAGCTATGAAGAAAGATATATTCTGATGCCATCTGCAACATTTGATACACTTGGCACACATGTTTTGGTGCATTCTGCAGCATTTGATGCACTTGCCACACCTCTACTGCCCGAAGAAGTTATGTACCTCAACATAGTTGTTTTTTGCATCTGGGTTGGATGTTCCTTCCAATTTACTGTAATAAAGCAAAGAAGTTCCACATACAAATCCTCAGGCAGGCTTCTCAACCAAACAGATGATTGAATATAGGGAGAATACCAGTCACAACGTACTTGAATTATTTTTCGTTGCTTTAGCTGTTGTGACATAGAACGACTCCTTCCACTTTGAAATCGACCTGAATGGCATTTGTAAGTTGTCTCGGATGTCAAGGGTCACGAACATTGCAAGCAGAGCACCTTAAAGCCCAACTTTTCGACATCAGAGGGAAAGTAATACTTGACAAAGAATGGAATGTTGAATAAACAAGCATTGCAAGCAGGTCATATCTGGAAGAGATAAGATATTCAAAAAAGTGGAATAGATGTACTTGGCAACACCAATTAAGTACAAAATTGTGAAGAAGCTTCATCAATGTACATATTTTAAATTGGTTGACGACAGACAAAATCACAATCGTTGTCGAAAATAGCCTCGGCTGTATTTTGTAACCCACCTTATTTGAATATAGAATAATTTTGGTTTATTTTTTAATAGTATTTTCCAATTTCTGGTATTTGTTTTAATTGTATTTTCTACCTTCTTCCCCTGTGTGGTTAAACATGAAACATAAGGTTTTGTTTCTGCTGCCCAATACTTCAATCTAAATAAAACCTACCATGTTCTTTGTTTACATTTTACATGTAAGAATAATTTTTCATAGGCCATACTTATGTGGTGGTGACCCTGTATTTAAAGAAAGAAATTGGAGGACCTGTGCTGCTCTCATTCTTCGGGTTCCGTGAATAGAATTAATAATGAGTAACAACAAGGCGACTGAAATGTTGACGCAGTGTTCCTGTGAAGTTTGTTGGATATATTGCAGCTTCTTCTATTTGATAATATCCGTGCATATACACTAATATCAGTAGTATTGGAATAAATACAAAAAAACTTCCTCTTCGACAAAGCTTAAGTAATTATGTTTGGGTTTGTGGTATTCAACAACTATGTCCTTTGTTTCGTCATACACATCTTCTAGCCTAAGAACTTCCGTAATCTGCAATTTATGCTTTAATTACTTAAAAGTCACACCAAATTTTGATTGCATTTAATTTAATTTAGATATTGATGTTTATGGAGAGCCGGCGTTTGTTGATCTCATTGCAACAAATACAAGATGAATAGATAATAAGGAGTTTATGTTGTTGAGACCACAATGCAAATTCATGTTTCTTGTTGCGCTATGTACATGTTGCAATCAAAATTTTTGAGGTTTCAGCGAAATTTGCAAGCCGAGAAGCATCTTGCAGATTGGGAAAGCACTTGCATTTGAAACAACCAATCCATTAATATATATTACTATGAATACTATTCAAATAAATATGAAAACTTTGTTCATTGATATATGCTAGTATGAAAAATATTGAAATAGATATCATAACTTTGTCTTGGCCAATACTTGCCCAGTTATCTGGGCACTAGGCCCCGGGTTTGCGATACCCAGCACCTATGTCCCCTATTTCGTCATATACATGTTGCAGCGAAACAACGTCAGTGATTTGTTCCTTTCCATACTTGGCCAATTTTATGCCCACCGCTGTAGGGCCAACGCTTGCGAACCCAACTGCTTATCGTTCTGCAATATACATCCTGCACTGAAAAGATCCGTAATCTACAATTTCACCGCGGGTTCCTCGTACACATTGACTTCGTTCAAAGTATCTGTTGCTGCTTTGCATCCCTAGCAACTTCACATCCTTCCTGATATACATCAACAATGCTCTTACTAGTGACAAGTGGAGAAAGTGGCACGAAAGATACCTCCGTCATCTGCAATTCATGCTTTAACATCTTCCTCTATATCCTCGCACGATGGATCCGACTGAGCGTTGTTCCTTTCCATACTTAGCCAATTTTATGCCCGCCGCTACAGGGTCGGCGCTTGCAAACCCTGATGTTCTTCTACGAGATACTTAGTTATTTTTCCCTTCTCTTGTTCCCGTATATTATCTATAATTCCATTGCCAACACCTCCATCCTTTTTCCCTTATTTTCTTCCCATGTATTATGGGACTATAAAATATGGACATGATATTCTATAAAGCACGCACAAATTTCGCATTCCATACCTAGCGACATTTTCGATTGCGGGTTCTCGGGCGCGCAGGCGAGCTCAAAAATGGGGCTCCATTGTTCTGTAGCCTACAAATAGCACCTAGAATTCCGTGATATACAAATTGACAAGCAAATCTATGGACTGGCTGAGTCAACATTGCACTTCTATTGTTCTGTGTCCTTCAAACAACACTCCCAGTTCCGCGATATAGAAATTGACACACGGAATGCAGAAATGGCGGAGTGAAGATTACCATTGTTTACTGATGCCAATCCCTGTGAAGTATCTAACAGTATCTAAAAATTTATTTAGAATACTAAATTAGCACTTATTAGTGACAACTGGGCACAGAGGTACGAAACAGTTGGAATTGCAGTCTCCGCAATATACAAATTGACTATCAGACATCGTCCGCTCTTCCATCTTACAAATTATGCATTCAAATGTTCAGAGCAATACAATTAGAAGGTCTGGGCTTTGCCTCCTCTGCGGATACTTTCTCAGCCTATTTTGGATCCTCCTTTTGGCGGGTTCATGAAATATGCAGCTCCAGTGTTGGCGGGTTGGCATATCTTTATTTCCATCTATACAATCAGATGACAAATCCAACCGACCATTATTGCTTTCGATACTTGGCCAATTTTATGTCCACGGTTGTCGCATTGGGACCAATTTCAATTCCATCTATATCCTCGCATGGAGAATTGAACCAACAACTGTTCCTTTTCATACCTACCGACATTTCTGATCGCGGGTTCTCGGGTGGGCAGGCTCAAAATTGGCCCTCCATTATTGCGTGTGTTACAAATAGCACCCAAAATTCCGCGATATACAAATTGAGAAGCGAAGTTGCGGGCTGGCTGACTCGACATTGCACTTCTATTGTTCCGTGTCCTCGAAATAGTCCTTCAAGTTCCGCGATATACAAATTCACACACAGAATGCAAGGCTGGTGGGGTGGAGATTGCCATTTTTTACGGATACTAATCCCTATGAAGTATTTAACAGAATCTAAAATATTATTTTCAATACAAAATTACCTCTTAGTACTGACAACTGGACACAGGTGCGGGTCCGACATCATCCACTCTTCCGTGTTACAAATTATGCATTCAAATTATTTACTCCAATCCTCTGCAATATACAAATTGACTACCGGGTTCACATCTTGTATTCAAAATTTCCCTGATCTACAATTCCACCGCTGACTCCTTTCTCCTTTTTCCCTTTTCTTCTTCCCATGTATTATGGCTCTCATTATCTCCATGTATATAATCACACCTTAGGCAATTTTATGTCCACGGTTGTTGGGTTGGCAATCTACAATTCTATCGCGTGCTTCTCGAACTCCCAAGCTTCACTGTACCACGATTGACAAATGTGCTTCCTAATATACATTTGCTATGCTCCTACTAATGACTCTTACAAGTGACAACTGCACACAGCAATACGAAACATTTCACATCCAACCATTCGCAACATAGAAATTGACTACCGGGTTCCGACATCGTCCCCTCTTTCATGTTACAGATTGTGCATTCAAATGTTCCGAATAATACAATTTGACCATCCGGACCTCTGACCCTATATTGGATCCTCCTGTTCATAGATTCACGAAATCTCAAATTCTTAGTCAGTGTTTCAGGTTAGCGCATTTGAAGTCTGCTACTTCTTCTTCCCTGATATGCATATTGCACTCAAAATTTCCGTGATTTACATTTCCACCGCGGACTCCTTGGTCCTTTTTCCCTTGTATTATCGCTTTGTGGTTATATACATAGTCGCCTTTCTATAAACACGGGTTCCAGCGTTGGCGGGTTGAGATATCTTTATCTCCATCTATATAATCACACGACTCCTCCGACTGACCGCTATTGCTCTCCATACTTAGCCAATTTTATCGACACAGTTGGCGGGTTACGCGTATTGCAATCAAAAAGTTCCGAGACATACAATTTGACCCTGGCACCCTCACCTTCAATAGTTGTACCTTGCAACCCTATTTTGTAGCGGGTTTTTTCCCCTGCCCGCGACCTCCGTACTTTCTTGCTATGCAATTAGAAACCTTTGATGCTAACAGGTCACCATGCAGGAACCGTCAACATTATCATTAATGGGCGAAAAACTCGAGGAGATATCCCATTATTATGCATTAAACCAAGATGTGCGGGAACTTATTTTGTCCCTTCCGATTGTTCATCTCCAACATGTGTCGTCGTGTTGGGCCGCTCAAGAATTCTACAATGCTTAATCGCTCATTGCAATATCCACCATGTTCGCATTTCTATATATGCAATTAGTAGTGTTTAATGTTAACAATGCATCATGCAACAACTGTCCAGATTGCCATTAATCAACGAAAGTCTCGAGGACATCTCCCATTCACACGCTTTCGACCAAAATTTGCGTAGGGTTATATTAGCCCTTCCAACCTTTCATTTCATTTATCATCTGGAACAAATAAATGTCTTTGTAGACCTATGGCAGCAGGTTGACAACAGTTTTGTGGAGATACAATAAATAGGTTCGTAGAAGAGGACCAAAGGTTCCAGTGGTCCAGGGCATACTTTTACTATTCATCTCGTTCCACCCAGAACGAAGTGATTTGCACCTCCGGAATCGCTCGTGCAGGCTGCGTCCCTGAGGTTTTTGACTGCAAGGAGGTGGTCTCTTGGTGCGCCAAAAAATATATTCCAAGCCAAAGAATTATTCCACTGCGCGACCATTCTCCTGTTTCTTTGTCACCTCACCTCTTCTGCGAGATGTTCAAATTGCCGAAACCAACATTAACGTTCAGAGGAACAGATTGCAAGCAGTTTCTAGAAAAACATCATAACGGGTTGGACATCTTAGCCGACTTTCTCGAAGACCCGACAACAGTTCCTGAATATATCACAACTCTCTAGGTAAGTTCCTTTAGAAATCCATTCAGGAAAATTGCTTGGCTGTTTACAAGAATAACCTGACAAGCATCCACAACAAGCATTTCCCATATAGTTATTTGTATTTTGTATTTCACAGTCAAGGAACAATACATTTTCGATTGGGGAAAGCTAATCTCCATTGAACTCTGTTCCCAGTTGTCACGATTCAAAGAATCGAATAAATTTTATATGTCATCCTACTTGATTTTCACAATTGTGTATTGCTGCCCATTTCCAAAACTTTCTCTTTCCAATAAAATAAACTGTGGATTCGACCTAGTAACATTCTGGCATGACGCCTTGTGGAGACACAAGGCCTCCCATTGTTTTTATGAAGTTTTTAATGGCTTTGTCTCAGTTTTCAAAGATTTATTGTTAGGCAAGGATGCTCCACGGATGTCTGGCCACGCAAGCAAGTTTTTGAACAAGAAGGGCACACTTGAGCAAAAGGAAAATCACAGTCTCCTCATGGTCTTTGGCTCTAAGAAAAATATTGCCTTCCTTCCATGCCACATCACGGACAAGATGTTTGTTGCAGAAATAGCAAGGCAATACAACCATTGGTTGCATTTTTTCCATGACAAGAAAAAAAAAACAGTTCATTCCTCTGCCCTGGAAAGTCAGAGACTTCATGTGCAGAAACATCAACAAGATTGACGAGTTTGTCGCCCATTTCAAGAAATTGAACCTAACGTACGCTGAAAGGCTAAAAGGGTTCGACCCCAATGGCATTTTTGGAGAACATTTACTAGTTGTTGGGTTTAACACCTCTTTTATCCATAGACACCTGACCCAAGACAGGGACAGTCTCGACAACAATCTTGCTTCTGCCCATTGCGACGTAGAGACATTGCAAAGCACAACTGAATTGTACAGACAACATGGTAAAGTATCCGGTGAGAAGAGTACCCAGCCCCCCGCCAGCACTCCCAAGAGCACGACACCACGGAGCGTCGCTTCGATGGTCCATCCCAATAAGAAAGCAACTCAAAAATCTTTGAACGAAGGAGGAGATAAGAACCTTCCTCGCATAAATATTGATAGTTCTCACAAAGTTCCACTGACGAAGAAGAGAAAAAACAATGCAAGGCACGCAGAGGAACCCAAAATTGACAGTGGAAAACTTCAAATTGAAATTGAAGTTGAGCAGATGCAAAAAATTGGGTCATCACGGTGGACATATCTGACACCAAATTTTTTGACATAGATGAATCCTTTGTAATCTAGAGCGCTATTTTTGAAAGCCAATCTAAAAGTATGGTCATTGAAAAGAGAGATGTAACAAACAGAAAAGACAAATCTCGAACAGAGATTGACTTTAGCCAAGTGACCTCGTCCAAAATCTGCTCATTTCACCAGGTAATCGGTGACGTTCTTCGCGATTCCATTGGAGGAATGGAGACGGATTATGCCAATCTGAAACACCACCTCAACGAATTTGAACAGGCTTTCATTGCAACACCAAAATTTTCCAGTCCTTTGGCAAAAATCGTGCCTTCTACCACTGCAACGAAGATGCAAGTATTCTCTACCCTCCTTGCATGCTCCAGAGCCCTTGTAGATAACAACATCAACAAAAGAATGCAGCTAGTCACTGAAGCCCGGGAAACTTCGCAAAATTTAGTTTCCTTCGGAAAGAAGGCCAATGATTTGTTTGAAAATTTGGAGGCGAATTTAAAAAATGAACAACTTTTCTGTCATTAGGTGCTAGACCCTTTTGCCAACTATGCCCTGAACACATCGGAACTAAAAAGAAGACAGGAGAAACTCCCCTCCCCAAAGCGCACCAAAAAAGTAAAAGCATGTTGGCAAAAAAAAATTGACAACCTACACCTCATTGTCAAATCATGTAAACAAGTCATATCAGAAAAGAAAAATTTATTCACAAGCCTGCTCAAGATGGACTTAGCCGGAACTACCAACGAGGTTCAAGATTCAAACTTAATTCTCAAATCCTTGTCAGTCACCAAAGAAGCGTTCCAGGAACAAGTTGATATTTTAAAGGGGTTGTCTTTCAAAAAGTTTTACGACATACTTGAACATCGTCTAGATGAGCATGAGCGCTGGGTACTGGACTATGCCTCACATAATGAAGAAATTGAACAGAGTCTGCATAGTATTTCAAAGGATCTAAGGAAATTAGAAAATAACCTTTACAACATAGAGATCCGGGATGAAATCAACACAGCCCCCATGAAAAGCTACATCGAAGAATGGTTCCAACTCAGAATGGAAAGCCTCGTCTCGGAAGGGCAACAATCGATCAACATGAGTCCACTGCCCATCGACGACAGCAACAAAAACGCATCGGCTTCATAGTAAGTTTATACTGCCATCGTGTTTTGTTTATCATTCCAGTTTAAGTCTATGCTGTCATATTCTTTTCTTTATCAATCCACTTATGTCCTCTTTAAATAGAAAACTGTAACCAACGACTTATAAGTTCCAATTTCTTCTTTTCAGGTCTTCCTCTCTACCATCGCACACTTCTTTCCACGTTTCTAATTCTTGTACTTATTTCTTTTTATGGTCCGTGGGAGCCCCAATCCTAGTCTATATGACAAATGCATTTAAATTTCCACAAACATGTAACAAACATTATTAATTTTTGTTAAATTTCAAAGAAAACTGATTCGAAAATGTCCTTATTGTATACTAAACTTTGGGTTTCCAGGAACCTTCTTGTTTGTTCCAAAGAAAACTAATTCGGATATGCTACATTTCTTGTCTCCTATTGTATGCTAGTGTTTGGGTTTTCAACGACGTTGATGGTTTAAATGTTGATGTAATTTCCTGATATATGTAATAGCCATTATTTATTTTATAATAAGTTTCTATAGTACACAAGCCCGCTTCTCAATTTGTATATCGCGGAACTGTCGATGGTTTTTGTAGGACACAAAACGACAGAGGCCCATTTTTGAAACCGCCAGTCCGACAACCCGCGATCCAAAGACTTGCTAATTATGGAATGAGCAGTCCGTCCATGCTCTATAAAACATGTGCAAAGAAAACTAATTCAACAATGCTATATCTTTTTTTTTTTCCAAAAAAAAGCCTTAGTTTTAAAGCAAAGTAATTCGATGCAACAAATGTTATTACTATTCTATTATATAACATACATTATTATTTTCTGGTAAATTTCTATAGTTCGCAACTACGCCTCTCATTTTGTATATTGTGGAACAGTCGGTGCTATTTGTAGACCACAGAACATTAGACACCCAATTTTCAGCGCACTAGCCCGAAAACCCGCGATACAAAAACTGCCTACGTATGCAATGAGAGCTACAAATTTCATATCTATAAAACTAAAAATCTACTTTATACAAATGCATATTTCGTATGTATAATTTATTTACTAAATATCTACTTTATACAAATACATTGTTCGTATGTATAATTTATTTATTAAATATCTACTTTATACAAATACATATTTCGTATGTATAAATTATTTATTTCTGATGACTTTCTATGTCCTAGTTTTAAAAATAACCAATTCGATAATGCTAAATTTTTTGTGTCCAACAACCATTTAAACATTGATAATTTTTCAACTTTCTAGCCACCTGCCAGTACTAGGTCACATTTACTCCCATACCAACTTGGTAGGGACTACATTGCCATGCATCACTTCTTTTTATGTAAAATTCATAAAAACATTTAACATTATAAAAAAGAAAAAGGCGGGAACTACACTACTTTGTATCTCTTTTGCTTGTTCTGTTCATCATTTTAAGACTTGGAATCCTCCATGCTTTAAAAAAAAATTGAAATTTATTGACCTAATTTTGTTAATTTTTTTATTGGTTTTGAACCACGGATAGATTTCTTTAAAACTATTTGCCACTTTGAGCAATGTTAAGGTTGAATTGGAGGTACAATAAGATCGGGGTCGCCTCCTGTGGCTTCTCTCCCTCTTGTTTCTTTTTTGAATGAGGGCATGAATGTGCGGAATATTTTTGTATTCAAGGGTTGTACAGAAACTAAGAAGTAAACAAGGTTTCTGGAAGGGAACCGAGTCCAATTTTATAGGATTCCCCTTCTCTGAAACTAACACGGCTACCAATGTTTGTATGATGCGTTGTAGATTGGCTTGGTATTGGTGTTATCCATGTGAACGATTTCCTTCCACATTGGTAGGATGTCCTTAAAATTTAAAGGATGAAATTGGCAAAATAGCTTGTAAGGGAAGTCCCGCGAAAGGTGTGGAGAGCCTACTGGTGATCAGAGAACGCTGTGTAACGCCGTGCTTAATTGGAGACAATGCTGAAGAATTCAACTCCTGTAATCACTGAAGTGTTAAACAAGTTCCCTGCCATTCGACAATTATGGCAAGTCGGGGATTGCAACATCAAAGCCATAAAAAACGTTATTGGATTCTTTTTACTCGACCTCAAACTACAAACATTCATCCTCTAACTTCAGCCACGGCAGATACTCATTTGATAAAAAAATTAACAGCAGAAAAACAAGGTGCCAAGAGTGGCACAGGCAATGCGAAATGGAAGGAGATGATGGGTATTTTTCAGGACAATCGTCTTATCGACATGTATGTCCGGCGCCGCAATTTGACAAATGCGCGGGAAGTGTTTGACAAAATGCCTAAACGAGATGTCTCCTCATGGAATACCATGATTGCAGGATATGTGAAGTGCATGAGATTAGAGGATGCACGCCAACTGTTTGACGAAATGCCTGAACGAGATTCGGTCTCCTGGAGTGGGATGATAGCTGGATATACACGCTTTGGGAATGGGATGGAGGCCTTAGGTTTGTTCTCACAAATGCGATGTGCAGGTATGAAGCCTGATGAATTCACTTTTGGTAGCGCTTTGTCGGTGTGTGCGAGATTATTGATTATGGAACAGGGTAAGCAGATCCATAGCTTGGTCGTAAAAGGTGCTTTTCAGTCAGATGTCGTTGTGGGTAGCGCTCTTGTTGACATGTATGCCAAGGGTGGAAGCATAGATGATGCTCAGCAAGTGTTTGACGAAATGCCTGATCGAAATTCGGTCTCTTGGAATGCTATGGTTGCAGGATATGGCCGTAATATGCGTGGCGAGGAAGCCCTGAATCTGTTTTGCAAAATGCAGGGGGAGGGTGTGAAGTTGGATGGGTTTAGCTTCGCCAGCATGCTGAATGCTTGCGCGAGTCTTTCAGTGTTGGAGCAGGGTAAGCATGTCCATGCCCATGTGGTTAAAACGGGTTTTGAATCCAATGTGTTCGTTGGAAGTGCACTTGTTAATATGTATGCCAAATGTGGCTCTATTGAGGATGCACGCCAGGTGTTTGACAAAATGTGTGAACGGGACTTGGTCTTATGGACTGCAGTGATTACAGGATATGCTCAGAATGGGCATGGAAAAGATGCAATACAATTATTTGAAGAAATGCTAAGGACAGGCATAAGGGCAGATCACGTGACCTTTACTGGTGTGCTCTCTGCATGCAGTCATGCAGGCCTAGTGGTTGAAGGCTGCAGGTACTTTAATTCTATGATACAAGATCATTGCATTACACCTATACCAGATCACTATGGTTGTATGATTGACCTTCTTGGTCGGGCAGGGAGGCTGATGGAGGCAGTGTCTTTTATCAATAATATGCCCTTTGAACCGGATGCCATCGTGTGGGGAGCATTGCTCAATGCCTGTAGAATTTATGGCAACATGGAGCTAGGAGAGCGTGCTGCAGAACGCCTTTCTAGATTGCAGCCACAAAATCCTGCATCATATGTGCTTCTGTCGAATATCTATAGTGCATCTGGAAGGTGGGATGATGCAGCGAATATGATTAAAATGATGCAAGATATGGGAGTAAAAAAGAACCCAGGATGTAGCTGGATTGAGGTCAAGAATAAGCTGTATACCTTTTTGGTAGCAGACAAATCCCATCCTGAATCAGAGAAAATATATGCAATGCTGAGGAGACTGGAGTTGCAGATGAAACAGGAAGGGTATGTGCCCGATACAAACTTTGTGCTGCATGATGTGGAAGACGAGAGTAAAAAACATATTCTCTCTTACCACAGTGAGAAGTTGGCTATTGCATTTGGGCTTATGATGATTCCACATGGTATACCGATCCGAATTGTAAAAAACCTACGTGTTTGTGGGGATTGCCACACTGCTACAAAGTTCATTTCCAAGATTGTTGGGAGAGAAATTATTGTAAGGGATCTCAACCGCTTCCACCATTTCAAGGATGGAATATGTTCTTGTGGGGGTTACTGGTGATGGTAAGTAAAACAAACAACAAAACAAGCCATTTTTGTCCTTTCTATAATGTTAATCATGGGACCATGTTTCCTACAATATAGTGTCTGGCTTTCTGTTCTGATAAACATAATCTTTGATGCCTCTAGGTGCTCTTCTGGCAAATAATGGTGTCAATCAGTGGTCCTAATGCCCCTTATTTTTTATATATTCATTCTCATTTGAAGGGTTTTTTAGGAATTTTATACTTTTGGCCTCTACTAGAGATTCAGTATTGGTCTCTACTAGAAATTTGTCTGCAAAGTGATCCATCTCCAGTTTAATGACTTTTAGAAAAATGAACTAAAATACATACACAGAAAGAGAGAAGAGTGAAGGTTTTTCTTGTCAGTTCAAAACTCATCCTGTCATTTTGAAATTAAGAATAGAAATACATCAGACCATATTTCCCAAGAGTTTTCATGCTCTTGAACCTAATAAATTTTAGAACCTAACAAGTAACAAAGGGTCTTCTTCAACAAAGTCCTAGCCTTCCCCGTTGTAATCATACATTTTGTTCATTGCATATTAAGTACCTGAACTAAGCTATGTTATAGTCGATGAATAATTTTTTTGATGAACTAGTTTCTCTACTGTGAGTTCTAAATGCATTGTTGTCTCTTCTCTCTGTAGGTTGCAATCTGCTGCAATTAGTGAGTTTCCATTAGCTGTTAGCATTGGTTTCAGGTCCCATCGCACCCCATCTTTCAGGAACTTGTAGCTTGTCTTATGGAGAAATCGTTGATCTTTCTTTTCATAATGGCAGGCCAACAGTCAACAACCATTGACTCCAGTCAAGTCATGGGCAATGGCCATTGGCTGTGGTGAACAGGTCAGTGAGCCTGGGCCTTTTGTAGCCAACCATTGTTGACCAGAATCTAGATGGTCTCAACTAAAAAAAATACAAAAAAGAACCAAAAAAAGAAGAAAGGTAAACATCCTTAAACTTTTGATGCCTTCTTCACTGGCAAGAGTGATTCTAATTGATCCTCCCAGGAGGGCATTTTACTTCATCTTTGCCTGAATCTCTTGTAGAAAATCAGATACTTATCACAATTAATATTAAAGAACCGAATAGATGACTTTTTCGTCAAATGAGTCTTTGATTCTTTTGGTTTGGGTAACTATGGCTTTTAAGATTTTGGACTGTACATGCTGACAATAAATACTCTTGGTTGCATGATTTCAGAGTGGTTTGGTACATTGGCTAGCACTTCTCTTTTGTTATTAGGAATAATATATTTGATAGATTGTATCATTCTTCTTTCTAAAAAAAATGGAACTTAGGGAATAAGGCCTTGATTAAGGTTTAGAACCCAATAATAAAATAGGCCAATAATTTAGTGCTTCAACCTTAGGTTTTGGGTCTGATGAATCAACAATAAAATATCCCAAACCACTTTGGCACTTTTACTCATGGAGAAAAGGGTTTTATTGAAATATGCCATATGGGAGTTAAGTTATGAAGGAAAACTATGTGGAAATGGGTGAATATGGGTCATGCACCCTCTATGAGTGGGTGAATAATGGAATATAAGTGTGATATGAAAATAGTCTAGGCAAAATGGAAATGTTATGATAAAATGGGTGGTACCTAGGTTAAATGATGGATGGATGATGGAAGGGGACATGCATCTAAACATACTACTAGGAAATACACCACCAAGCTAGAGGACACCACAACTAAGAAAGGCTTGAACCCACCATGAAATGATCGAGAGAAAATAATGACAAGAATATCTCGAGCACAAGATAAGGAGATAGGAGATTCCCTCACCAAAAGTAAATCATGGAGTAGCACCTGCAAGAAGATGAGTTGAAGGTGCAGTGAGCAAAGGAATCTCCACCAATGATACAATATATGACCAATAAATATGATAAGTTGAAGTGAGCAAAGGAGCATGAAAATGATACTGCCGAGTGATCCTGTATTAATGTCACCTTTCCCCTTGGCTGGCTAAGGGTCAGGTAAGCAATGAAGGTAGCAGAAAATAAGTCTGCCATTTGTGAGATCTTGGAAGGGAGATTGAAGGCAGCCATAGTTACATTCAACCACCATTGGAGAGCTGAAGAGGTTGGCTCTAAAGCCCACTCTTGTTTGTTTTTAATTTTTTTTCCATGTGTTGTAAACTAGTATATTTATTATGTTGAATGCTTGAATGTTCTCTTCTCCTACTCTTTCCCATTTCTCCTTCTCAATCATTCTATTGTAGGCAGCAAGTTATTCTCAAGTTTCAACAAGCATGATGGGTATGTCAATGTGGTATATCCTTTTGGTTCCATTTTTTGATTATGATGATGGTGTTGGGATGTCGAAATACCTTGAGGAAGAACTAGAAGTAGGCAACACATACCATGGAGAGGAGGAAGCAATGGAAGGGGATGATGATAATGAAAATGACAATGGTGATGGACAAAAACCCAAAGAGAGCTCAACGCCCTTGTGGAAGTATGTGACAAATCTTGGGGGAGGGAAAGGGGGTGGAACCATAAAATTTATATGCTCCCATTGTCATATGACTTACACAGGTTCATATACCTGTGTGAGAAAACATCTCTATGGAATTATGCCATGGGATGAAGGTAAGACAATAAGAGTCAAAACATGTGAGCATGTGCTAGTTAAAGACAAAAACAAATACAAGAAGCAAGAGGAGTCTGTACAAAACAAATCCAAAAAATCAAGGGTTGAATATGAGAGTTAAACCTTAGGCTCACAAAGAATGTTCAATGGTCAATCCACATCCCTCCATGCTAGTGGATTCTTGCTTGTACGTTCAAGGTGTAGAACAATATCATATTTCCTTGACCAAGGTTGTAGGGATGACGTGAATTCAAAAATTTTCAGGTTTCTCTATGCATGTGGTGTACCATTCATTGTTCTTTGCTCACCCTAGTGGCATGAAATAGCACAAGCCATCAATGGTGCTCCTAAAGGATATATGAGCCTTAGGTATGACAAAGCTAGAACCATGGGACTTGACAAGGAAAGAGCCAAAATCCATAGTGCTCTGGGACAATTTACTAATGATTGGAATGAATATGGGGTATCCATTGGATCTAATGGTTGGAAAAATGTTAAAGGAAAACCCGTGATAAATATTCTTGGTGTGTCTGGTAGTGGTGCGATCTTCCTTTCATCCCATGACTACTCAAATTGTTACAAGATTGGTATTAATATGTTAGAATTAGGAAAGTAATGCAGAATAGAGATGCCTTTTTTAAAAAAAAAACAACTAGAATAGCAACTAGAACATATCTATAGATCCTGAATTGTTAACCAAATTCAAGTACACACCATACTCAGATCTGAACAGACTTTAACCAGTGATCTATCTCCTAGTCAGTAAACATTTTATCATCAAGACAGAAAATAGTACTTGTACAGGTTTACTAGATCTGAAGCAAATTTAGATGAAGGATAGATCTAGATTAATAGATCTAAATTAGAACTGAAGAAACTGATCTAATTTAGTGGATCTGAAATAGATCTAACTAGGAGCAAGGTTTAGATAGAAATAGATCTAAGTTTCAGACAGTAGATCTAATTAATGAAAAACTTTAGAAAGTAAATAACAACTTATAGATTTGACTAGAAGATCTTACTTGGAAGACTTACCTCAAATTTCTGAAGGAGAGCAGCCACACATAGGTGATGTAAATCACTGAATATATGCTCAGAAAAAGTCAAGTTCATAGATCTACCATATAGGTTAGATCTCTTGCCAAGAGATGAATAGATTTTCTTGCCACCAAGGAGAAAGGGCCACATAAACACCACATCAAAAATCTGTGATTAAACCCTCACACACACAGAAACTTCAAGGGACCCAAACCCTCATACACACAGGAAATTTCAGGGATCCAGGCCCTCACACAAAGAGAAACTTCCAGGGACCCAAACCCTCATACACATAGGAAATTTCATGGATCCAAGCCCTCACACAAACAAAAACTTCCAGGGACCCAAACCCTCACACAAAAGAGGGGTTACAGGCTGCTTGTAGAGGGCCGCGGCTCAAAGAGAGTGTTCAGAAATGTAATGGGAAAGGCACAACTCAAAGAGAAGGGCCGCATTCATGCTAGAGAGGTCACGACTCAGCAGATCTTCATTAAGAGGGAGACGACAGCTTCAAGTTCTTTACACCAGCATAAAAACTCAGCTCAGCAACCTCAACACAGATTTGGCATCAGCAGGGAAAGACCTTCATCACACCAACACATGGAGCTGTCAAAACAAGGCTAAACTGTTGAAGGAGGAGGGCTGCAGCTTCAAAGAGGAGATCCACTCACTTTGAATGATAATGAGAGTGTAGAATAAAGGGTAGAGGGTAGGTCTATATTTATAGTTTAGGCTAGGGCAAATTAAGGGTAATAGTAATTAAAATAATAATTAAAAATAACATGTTTTAATTAATATAAATATTAATTCAAACATGTTATAATTAAAATATTTAATTAATATTTTACATTAACCCTTAAGACAAAAACAAAGCCCCAAACAAACACAAACAAGGGTAAAGGGGTTTAGGTGGGGTTGCTTGGTGGCTATACTTGTCCATTCATTTTCAAGGTGACCTTATTAACTTTATCATCATTGCATATGGGATACATCCCTCATGTGGTCATGCCCACCTTCAAGGAGGGTCATACACCAACAAAGTACCTGATCAAGGATCAAGTTGCCCCAGAACATTTCTGGGGTCTTATCCACCAAGGTACAAGACCAAGGATCAACCCATGCCCCAGGCATGGGTATCTTGGACCATGTCCAGGGGCCCTAGACATATCTAGGGACTTTAACTGCTTGGTCCCAGACCAAGAACCCCAGTCATATACTGGGGGCCCTAACAAGGGTCTTTTGCCATGGCATTGATTGTTTTGGTCCCAGACCAAGTACCCTAGGAGTGCACTAGGGGCCCTAGATTTCAGCTAGGGTCTTTGCCATCCTCCCGGAGAATGGCTCTTGCAGCTGCTACAAATTTAACACTCCCTCTCAGCAAGAGAGGCATTCTCAGCTACACCAAGCTTGTCACGAAAGTATACAAACTTTGTCAAGGACAGTGGCTTGGTAAAAATATTTGCTGTCTGTTCTGCCGTTGGAACATATTGAATGCTGAGAACGTTTTTCTGAACCATGTCCCGGACATAGTGATATCTCATCTCAATGTGTTTTGATCTGTCGTGAAACACTGGATTCTCGGTGAGCTTTATACAGCTCTGATTGTCACAATGAATGACTGTGGGTTCAAGCTCTGAACTGAACAAGTCTGAGAGTAGCTTCCTAAGCCACATTGCTTCTCTACTAGCAGCACTTGCAACAATGTATTCTGCTTCTGTAGTGCTTTGGGCTACGGAGCCCTGTTTCCTGCTGGACCAGGAAATCATTGCCGAACCCAAACTGAAGCAATATCAGGAAGTGCTCTTCCGATCCACTGTATTGCCCATCCAATCTGAATTTGTAAAACCATGAAGCATTACACCTCCACTGGCAGTGTATCTGAGACCATAAGCTATTGTTCCCCGAACATATCTCAGAATATGCTTCACAGCAACCATATGTATATCCTTTGGTTCACACATGAACTGGCTAAGAGCATTTACCGCATAATAGATGTCTGGTCTCGTATGTACGAGATACATCAAAGATCCAATGATCTGTCGATATAAAGTGGGGTCTTCTGGATTTGAACCTGTAACTTGATCTTGTAGTTTCTTTAGGTTATAGATCATTGGAGTTGTCATGGACTTGCAGTCCATCATGCCAAATCTGCGAAGTACATCAACTGCATATTTACCCTGTGAGAGAAAGATCTCTCCTGGTTTCTGCCAAACCTCCAAGCCCAAAAAATAGTGCATGAGCCCCAAGTCTTTCATTTCAAACTCTGCAGAAAGCTCCCTCTTAGTNTGAGCTATCAAGTTTTCCTCTCCAATGAGGAACAGATCATCCATGTATAATACTGGGATAACTGGATGATTTTGAACAATCTTTATATAAAGATTTGGATCTGCTATGCTCTTGGAGAATCCAAGACTTTGTAGAAAACTGTCTATTCTACCATGCCAAGCTCTCAGAGCTTGTTTCAACCCATACAGGGCTTTCTTGAGTTTGCACACATGAGATCTTTTATCATGTATCACGAAACCTTCAGGTTGCTCAATATATACTTCTTGCTCAACTTTACTGTTAAGAAAAGCAGTCTTAACGTCCATCTGGTGAAGTTTCCAACCAAAAACTGCTGCAAGCGAGATAATAATCCTGATTGAAGTATACCTGGCAACTAGAGCAAAAATCTTGTCGTAGTCAATTCCTTCTTTTTGAGAGAAACCACGAGCCATGAATCTCGTCTTGTATTTCTCAATATTGCCATCTGTTGCATGCTTTATCTTATAAAGCCATTTTGAAGTTACTACTGATTTGCCATAAGGTCTAGGGACTATGGTCCATACATCATTCTTTAGAATAGAATCATATTCTTCATTCATAGCATCTTTCCACACTTGATGTTTAGAGGCTTCTACAAATGTGGACGGTTCTGAATTAATTACATTATTTAAATTAGCTATGAGACCAGAGTACTTATCTGGTTTCTTGCTTTCTCTGAAGGTGCCCTTAGGAGCTGAATGCTTTTCTGCTTCTTTCAATATTTTCTGACACCAGGCTGGTTTCCTTTTAGCAGGAGGTATCTCCATTGTAAACTCAATAGTATCCCTTGAGGGGTCCACTGGAAGTTCTGAGGTTTCCTCCCTCTGCTCATCTGAAAGAGGAGAGTCTGAAGGATCGAGTGATGGAGCTTCCTGCTCCTTTGAATCACATGGAAGTTCTCTGGCCCGACGAAAAGCTATTTCTTCATGAAAAGTCACGTCTCTGCTTACTTCGATGAACTTTTGACCAGGGATATAAATCCTGTAAGCTTTTGAGGTCTCACTGTATCCCACAAAAGTTCCTTTCTTACTGGAGGGCTCTAGTTTAGTCCTCTTCTCTTTTGGAATGTGTATATAGACTGGACTGCCAAAGATTCTTAAGTGATCAATTGAAGGCTTACATTTGGTGAAAACTTCTTCAGGAGTTTTCGCTTCAAGGGCTTTGTGTGGACATCTATTCTGAATGTAGACTGCAGTACTGGTAGCCTCGGCCCAAAGTGATAAAGGTAAGTTTTGGTCATGCATCATAGCCCTGGCTGCTTCACAGATAGTTCTATTCTTTCTTTCAGCGACCCCATTCTGCTGAGGGTTGTATGGTACAGTTAGCTCCCTCTTAATTCTAGAGGCCCGACAGAGTTCGTCGTATTTGAAGGAGTCAAATTCTTTACCGTTATCTGTTCTGAAAACTTGGATGTGTCTTCCTGTTTGATTTTCAACAAGATTCTTGAAATCTTGAAATCCGCTAAAAGATTCATCTTTAGTTTTTAAGAAATAAATCCAAGTTTTACGCGAACAATCATCAATAAAAATGATATAATAGATACAACCATTCATAGATGGTGCAGACATGGGCCCACAAAGATCAGAATGAATTAAATCCAAGATTCCATTTGATTTTCTATTACCGAGAGGATAGGGTTTCTTTGTATTCTTACCAAGTGAACAACCTTTACAAACACTATCATGCTCAAYAGAAAATACTGGCATACCTGTCACCATCTTTTGCAAACCTGCAAGTGCGTTGTAGTTGAGATGTCCAAGTCTTCTGTGCCAAAGCTCACAGGGATTGATCGTCTCGTGAACTAGAGCTTGAACATGGTACTGCAGTCTTCTGAATGTAGACTGCAGTACTGGTAGCCTCGGCCCAAAGTGATAAAGGTAAGTTTTGGTCATGCATCATAGCCCTGGTGCTTCACAGATAGTTCTATTCTTTCTTTCAGTGACCCCATTCTGCTGAGGGTTGTATGGTACAGTTAGCTCCCTCTTAATTCTAGAGGCCCGACAGAGTTCGTCGTATTTGAAGGAGTCAAATTCTTTACCGTTATCTGTTCTGAAAACTTGGATGTGTCTTCCTGTTTGATTTTCAACAAGATTCTTGAAATCTTGAAATCCGCTAAAAGATTCATCTTTAGTTTTTAAGAAATAARTCCAAGTTTTACGCGAACAATCATCAATAAAAATGATATAATAGATACAACCATTCATAGATGGTGCAGACATGGGCCCACAAAGATCAGAATGAATTAAATCCAAGATTCCATTTGATTTTCTATTACCGAGAGGATAGGGTTTCTTTGTATTCTTACCAAGTGAACAACCTTTACAAACACTATCATGCTCAACAGAAAATACTGGCATACCTGTCACCATCTTTTGCAAACCTGCAAGTGCGTTGTAGTTGAGATGTCCAAGTCTTCTGTGCCAAAGCTCACAGGGATTGATCGTCTCGTGAACTAGAGCTTGAACATGGTACTGCAGTCTTCTGAATGTAGACTGCAGTACTGGTAGCCTCGGCCCAAAGTGATAAAGGTAAGTTTTGGTCATGCATCATAGCCCTGGTGCTTCACAGATAGTTCTATTCTTTCTTTCAGTGACCCCATTCTGCTGAGGGTTGTATGGTACAGTTAGCTCCCTCTTAATTCTAGAGGCCCGACAGAGTTCGTCGTATTTGAAGGAGTCAAATTCTTTACCGTTATCTGTTCTGAAAACTTGGATGTGTCTTCCTGTTTGATTTTCAACAAGATTCTTGAAATCTTGAAATCCGCTAAAAGATTCATCTTTAGTTTTTAAGAAATAAATCCAAGTTTTACGCGAACAATCATCAATAAAAATGATATAATAGATACAACCATTCATAGATGGTGCAGACATGGGCCCACAAAGATCAGAATGAATTAAATCCAAGATTCCATTTGATTTTCTATTACCGAGAGGATAGGGTTTCTTTGTATTCTTACCAAGTGAACAACCTTTACAAACACTATCATGCTCAATAGAAAATACTGGCATACCTGTCACCATCTTTTGCAAACCTGCAAGTGCGTTGTAGTTGAGATGTCCAAGTCTTCTGTGCCAAAGCTCACAGGGATTGATCGTCTCGTGAACTAGAGCTTGAACAACCTGACTTGAAATCATATAAAGTCCACTCTCATGAGTTCCAATAGTTATAGCAATACTTAAATCTTGACTTGAGGACCACAAGAGGGCCTTTCCTTTGGAGAAAGCTACTGAGTAACCTTTATTTTCTAAAACCGAAACAGAGATTAAATTTTTCTTTAGACCAGGTACATAAAGAATTTCATCAATGTGAAAGATATTACTTGAGTGAAACTGTAAAGAGGTAGATCCAAAACCTTTTATATCATAGGTGCCATCATCACCTAGTTCAACCTTTGCCTTGAATTTTTTGTCTTGATAGTTTGCAAGGTTTTGTTTGAAGCCTGTCATGTGTCTGGAAGCACCGCTGTCTATTAGCCAAATCTCCTCTGACTTGGTGATAGTGCCGAAAAGAGTTGAGATGAGATAATATTTTTTTTGTTGTTCTTGTTCTTTGGTGGCAGCCCTGGTTTGTCTTCTTTGAGGCTCCTCTTGGGGTTTAGCCTCTTCAGTGGCAACTGAGGCTTGGAATCTTCCTCTTCTTTTCTGCTGAGAGGGAGGACTTCTGCAATCTCTTGCATAATGTCCTAGCTTATTGCAGTTAAAACATTTAACTTTAGATAAATGAGGATTGAGATGAGATAGCTTACCTTGGGGTTTCTTACCTTTGCTTTTTGATTTAGGGAACTTCTTCCATTTCTTGGTCTTTGCTGCAAGGGCATGATCTTTTAGAATTGAATAATCATTTCTGCTGGTTAGTCTTCCTTCTTCTTCTAAGCAGTCATGCCACAATCTTTCAAAATTAGGTTGGGATTCTATTCCATTTACGGATGTAAGAAAAATTCCCCAAGAATCAAGAAGTCCATCAAAAGCTGTTTGAACAAGATCATCATCATCTACAGGAACACCAATTGCAATAAGCTGATCTTTGGTTTGTGCAATCTTGGAGAAGAAAGTAGCAACTGTATCATCCTTTCCCATTTTCAAGGTACGTAATTGTTTCTTCAGAATTGTTTTCTGAGTTGGTGCCTTCTTTTCATAGAGATTTGCCAAGGCATCAAAACAATCTTTGGCAGTTCTTAGATGACCAATGATGGGCATCATGTTGTCTTTGATAGAATAAAAAATGATTCTTTTAGCCTTGGTTTTGTTTCTTTTTGTATGCTGCCTTGGCCGTGTTTGAGGTGGGTTTTTCAATTTCCCTAGAGATCAACTCTTCTAGATCATTCTCTTCAAGAATGTTTACAATTCTGTATTTCCAAGCATTAAAGTTTTCAACCCCTACAAGTCTGTCTTCAACTTTAACTGATGAGGAAGCCATGCTGTGATCTGGATTAGCAGATCTCTGCAAAACAACCCTAACTAGTGGATCTGTGTAGGCTCTTCACACCCTTAGCTCTGAAACCATGTTAGAATTAGGAAAGTATGCAGAATAGAGATGCCTTTTTAAAAAAAAAAACAACTAGAATAGCAACTAGAGCATATCTATAGATCCTGAACTGTTAACCAAATTCAAGTACACACCATACTCAGATCTGAACAGACTTTAACCAGTGATCTATCTCCTAGTCAGTAAACATTTTATCATCAAGACAAAAAATAGTACTTGTACAGGCTTACTAGATCTGAAGCAAATTTAGATTAAGGATAGATATGGATTAATAGATGTAAATTAGAACTGAAGAAACTGATCTAATTTAGTGGATCTGAAATAGATCTAACTAGGAGCAAGGTTTAGATAGAGATAGATCTAAGTTTCAGACAATAGATCTAATTAATGAAAAACTTTAGAAAGTAAATAACAACTTACAGATTTGACTAGAAGATCTTACCTGGAAGACT
>JASDQU010101435.1:403726-422630 GCA_032191745.1 Picea mariana | reverse complement strand
GCTTGGTTCCAAACCAAGAACCCCATTCATATACTGGGGGCCCTAACAAGGGTGTTTTGCCATGGCACTGATTGTTTTGGTCCCAGACCAAGTACCCCAGGAGTGCACTGGGGGCCCTAGATCTCGGCTAGGGTCTTTGCCATCCTCCTGGAGAATGGCTCTTGCAGCTGCTACAAATTTAACATAATATTACAAAACCCTTAATTAAAACCATTCAAGAGATTGGGCCATACAATGTCATTCAAGTCATCACTGATAATGTTGCTCATTGTAAGGCAACAGGAACAATCATTGAGGATATGTACCCTAACATATTTTGAACATGGTGTTTGGTTCACACATTGAACCTCTTGATGCATGATATTGTTAAGGTGAAGGACCATGATTATAAATGGATTGATGCATTATACGAGAGAGGGGAGAAAATGATAAAATTTATTACCAATCATAGCATGGCCCACCACATTTTCTGCAATCACTCTAAGTTGGAGCTACTAATGATTGCAAAAACCAGATTTGCTAGCTATTACCTCACCTTTGTGTGCCTTTTGAAGGTAACAAAGGCATTGGCTAGTATGGTCTCAAGTGATTCATGGCAGGGTTTGAAAGATAGGGTTGCATTCACATTTGATAGACATGAATTTTAGGAGGTGGAGGACACAATGCTTGATGGTTAGTTTTGGCAACATGTTAGGTATGTTCTGTAGTTCACGAAGCCCATATATATTATGATTTGGTTTGGAAATACATATCAACTGGTGATTGGGGAGGTGTATGAGTAGATGGACAGCATGCTAGGCCAAATCAAAGACATTGTGGAGCTGAGAGATGCGATTTTGTATGATCATATCCATAAACATGTGGTCAAAAGGTGGGATAATATGAATGTTCCACTCCATGCCCTAGCATATATCCTTACGCCCAAATATTATTGTCCATCTTGGTTGGTTCAACAAGCACACAGGGGCGGGGTTAGGAGAAAACCACACAGATCCAGAGGTACAAAATGGGTATATGCTTGCATTAGACAAGTTGGTCCATGATGAACAGGAGTGTGCTCAAGTATGAGGCCAATTGAGCAAGTACATTAGTGAACATGGAGTCTTTGATAACTTGCATGCAACTAAAAATCGACATAGGTTGAATCTTATTGAATGGTGGAACATGTATGGCTCCTCCACCACACATGCATAAATTGGTGGTGAGGATGCTTTTAGAGGTTGTTAACCCTTCTTCTGTAGAGAGGTGTTGGAGCACCGATAGCTTCATCCATAGCGTGAAGAGAAACAACCTGAATGTAGACCAGGCATAAAGCTTGGTTTATGTGCTCAACAACAGAGGTTGTTGTCCTATTATTGTGAGGCAGCAAAGAATAATAGAACATATGTGACTTGGGACAACAATCTAGAGGAGTCTAATTTGGAGGATGGAGCCATAGTTTCAGAGCACTTGGAAGCTGAACTTTTGGGTGATCATGATGGTGATCATATTCATGGAGCAGACATGCCACCCCCATCCACTAGCAGGTTCGCAGATGCAGGAGCTTTGCCTTTAGCTTCACAACATCCAGCATTACGTGGGGGCCATGTAGCTGCTGGTCATGTTACACGAACAATTCCACCTACTCCTGCTTCTCTTTTTCATAGATCATGGGGAAAGAAACTAGAAGTTTATTTTGGCAAGTGGAAAGCTAGTAGATACTAGATTTTTTTTTTCCTGTTTAAAAGTAGTCTCTAGAACTTAGTATTTTGTCTTTATGAAGGCCTATTTTGGAAACATTACATGACAGTTTAAGTTTGAACTTTGAACTTTGAATCTACGTTTGAAGTTTGAACTGTTGAGTGAATCTTACAACTCTTTGGTAATGAATATGTTGCTCTGTTTCATTTCGTGGTTGATGTTATTTCTGAAAATATAACAGGAAGTACAACTTCTTGGAAAATTATCCAATATGCTATTATTGAGCAGAGTGTGGGTGGTGAAGATATAATTTTATGTTTTAACTTTTACTTCATCATTGAAACTTGATCTTTGAGTGTGTTTTGTTTAATTATTTAGATACCTATTTTGTGAGCTTCAAATGTTTCATCCATTTGTTCTCATAAGTACTTTGCTTATTATTTTTTTCTTTTTAGGCTCTGTGCCTCTTATCTTGTTTGAGGAAAGTGCCCTCATATAGTGTTAACATCTAGGGATGCATTATTTGAAATGACAGATGAGTGGCCCCATATTTGGAATGTAATACCTTATACTAAAATGGAGAATATTCTCAATTTTAAGTGCTTTTAATATGGCTACCATGCAGGATGCAATGGAGTGTGCTGAATATTAACTTATTGTCAAGTCTACTCCCTTTAGTGAGGCAGTGATAACAGGGAGGATTGAACGAAGGATCTGGTAATATGGAGCCATGCTAAGTTGTTTCCTTGCTATAAATTCCTTGTTTTCCATGTTTGCAACAGAAATTTAACTGTTGCAATCAAAATGGCTGCAGAAGCTGCCGGTTCATATTAGCAACTTGTTTCAAACTTCACAATTCCCTTTCCTGGCATGTGGGCTCTCATGTGGAAGATTATTCCAAGTGGAAGGCTGGCTGAACAGCTTATGTCCAAAGAACTGAAGGTGATTATAGTTTTAAATTCTTTATTTGCCATGTTTGCAACAGAAATCTAATTGTAGCAATCAAAATGGCTGCAGAAGCTGCTGGCTCATATTAGCAACTTATTTTCAAACTTCACAATTCCGTTTACTGGCATGTGGGCTCTCATGTGGAAGATTGTGCCCAAGTGTAAGGCTAGCTAAACAACATATGTCCAAAGAGCTGAAGGTGACTATCCAGTGGAAACATTACATGCTGTAGCAGTTCAAGGCATATTTGTACATTGGGATATGTGAAAAGTGGCTGTTCTGGGGTGATGATCAAAAGTTAGTTTCTCAGCCACCTGGAGATCCCCTCAGAAATTGTGTTGTAGCAGAACCTATGAAATCATGGAAATCTTTGCATTGCATATGACTGAGTAATACTCCTTTCTACTTTTGATAGAGTCTCTGGCCATTTTACTAGACATAATAATACATCATATTTCTTTGATCATTACTGATGAAATTTTCTTGTAGGTTTTACTTCCAGAGATGGACTGGTGATTCCTTCTGCTTAATATGCGTATGGTAGCAGAGGTAGGTCTGTCCCTCATAGCCAAGATGACATGCACAGATGATTGTTCCTTATCGGGATTTGCTTCCATCATCTGCATGATCTACATCATAGGGAAAAATGCTGATGTAGGAGATGATGGTCTTAGTATACTGCTAATTCTATAAAGCGGGTTGTATCATATATCCAACATGCATATGTCAAAGTCTTTGTTTTGTAGTAGTATGGGTAGATTTTATATGTCGAGTTTCAGAATTATCTTTCATGCCTTTCTTAGGAACAAAGGTTGGTAATATTAGGGGCATGATTGTTTGGGATATATTAAATATTTTAAAGTGTATCTCACAAATTTTACTGGTGGGGTCGAAGCTACTGAGAACTGTGAGTTTGGGTGAGGAAGATCAAAGAATTCTCTCTAAGCATCACGATAGGACAGGCTTATCAGAAGTTTGAAGTTCTAGGTGGCCAACAAGTGTCTTTTACATGCACTGAATAAATTGTGAATATGGTTCCTTTTTGTTACCTTCATTGTGTATCGGGATTTGGAACCATCATCCTTTCTCAAAATGAAATCTTTTTGTTCAAACGTTCACTCTGTTTGAAAATGGATCTCCAATTTTTTTAACATAATCTTGATTTGTAGTCTGTAGACATGGGAATGAACTTTGAGAATGGATCTCCAATTTTTTTAAAATAATCTTGATTTGTAGTCTGTAGACATGGGAATGAACTCATTTATCACGAATATGTTTAAGACTCTATGAATATGAGTTGAAAATTCAAGTGTGCCTTTTCGTGATGCTACTAGGTCTGATTTGTTGCTACTGATGATATAATTCAGGAATTGTAATTTTTTCAAATGGGATTATTATTGTGTTAGCACATTAGCTCACATGATATCTGCCTAACACAATTAAATGAAACTTTTATGGATAGAGGGTTGTATCCATTACACTGGTATTGCATTTTAAAATGAATCTGGTTCTGCAATTTAAAATGACCGCACAAGGGAATGGATATGGAAGGACTCAGAACAGCCTCTCTTGATGCTACACTAAGATACTTTATAATATGATTATGGAAAATCGCTCAGGATATTACTTCATTGTGGCCAAGCTGACATGTTGATCAGAAAGATTGGTCGAATTTGTGGGGATTGTAAGATTTCACGGGATTAGAATTGTTCGAGAAGATACTGGTTGAAGACAATCAGTCTAAGAAGGTTGGGAACAGTTATGGTTGTCTAAGAAATACGAGTAGTGTGTTTTCTTTTGGCTCCTCTCATTGCAATCTCCTTACCTATCACAATATGTCCAAGTATGGTTTATTGGCCCGCCAAGATGCAACCTTTATATGGTTAAGTGAAGGATTTTTGTCTCACTTGTTTCTTCATTGCTCCTTCGCTAAAAAGTCCTGCTAATATATGTCGATGGATTTACACTAGACCCATAGGTATTTTGGTCTAGACATGAAATCCATGCATGCTTGTTGGATTGAGATATTATTGTTGATTTTTCAATAAGCTAAGCTTAAGCATGAAGTTCATTCCATTTTAGCTTTTAACTTAAACCATAAACAATTTAGTTGTAGCAACCAAGATCACAAGAAGAAACACCATGCACAAGTACACAAGAAGTATTGCGGGAAACCCTTCTCAACAAGGGAAGAAAACCCAGCCAATCCTTTGCTATATTCTTCAAGAGAAAGACCTTCACCACCAAGAAAACCTAGCACACAAAAGGGTGCTTGCAAACCCTAGAAGACTAGCGTCCAAGAGAGGTGCACACTTTTACCAAGTAGATGTATTTGCTGAAATTTCCAAACTCAAACAAAAGATATGATTCCTCAATGGGGAATCTACCTTTACTTATATTAGAATCGACCTGTCAACATAAGTGTCTATTGGCACAACAAGGTCGACCTCTCTAACTCACAATATAATTATTAATAACCAGATTAATTATATTTTACATTAAGGTGGGGTCGACATGTACCCTTTACATTACAATTAGGGTTACAGGCAGGTCTGAATCTTGAACAATATAGCAAGGGATCTCATACACCCACTAGTACTCAACCACTAGGGGCACATCCATAGGGATGTCCATATCTCTATCTCACTGCATTATGCAGGAGAACCACTCTCACTAGTGCTCAACCACTAGGATCACGTTCACCTGTGCTAGTCCACAGGCACGTCCAGTCAACATATCTTGTTTCCCACTGCATTACACATGAGAGTCATATGGGGTTCATCATTTCAACTCTCTGCTTAGAGGAGGCTAATACATAATATTCATCTCTGTCTCATGACGATGCACCCAACTCTATGGGAATTCACACATTCACCTTGTGCTCAGCCACAGAAACGTCCAACTCTATAGATCTCCTTTCTCACTGTGTTACATGGGAGAATCATCTGGAGTTCTTCTTAACTCTCTGTAAGGAGGAGGCCATCTCTACATTCCAACTCTGTCTTAGATAAGAACCACACACCCCTCTCAGGGGCTCTCTCTCAGGTTTGTGTCCTGGAGAATGTCTCACGCAACTGTAATCATCAACACTCCCTCTCAGCTAGGGAGGCATTCTCCACCAGGCCAAGTCTCTCACGGAAATACTCGAACTTTGTCTTGGCAAGTGGTTTGGTGAAGATATCTGTGATCTGTTCATGAGGAGGAAGATATTGCACATGTACTGTCTTCCTCTGCACCATGTCTCTGATATAGTGATACTTTATCTCGATGTGTTTTGATCTATCATGAAACACAGGGTTCTCGAAGAGCTTTACACAACTTTGGTTATCACAATGAATAGTAGTAGGATCCATCTCATGATCGAACAAGTAAATCTGTTAGAAGTTTATGAAGCCGCACTGCTTCGCACACTCAATAATATATACTCTGCTTCTGTGGTATTCAAGGTCACAAAAATTTGTTTCCTGCTGCACTAGGAAACCATGACAACCTTCACGGTAAAACAACAACCAGATGTTCTCTTCCGATCCACTGCACTCTATGCTCAATCTGTATTGGCATATCCTGCAAACTCAAGTTCACACTGGAGGCATATCTCATGCCATATCCAACTGTGCCTCGTATATATCTCAATACATGTTTTGCTGTTGTCGAGTGAGTCTGTCTCGGTTGACTCATGGAATGACTAAGTACATTCACTGCATAGCATGAATCAAGTCTAGTGTTAACTAGATACATCAGTGATCCAATCAGTTGTGGATCAGTCTCGTCTGAATCATCATCAATCTTTTTCTTCAAATCCATCACCGTGGATTTGCATTCTGTCATACTGAACTTTTTTAACTGTATATTTTCCTTGACTCAAGAAAATATCATCGGTCCTCTGTCATACTTCTTGTCCCAAGAAGTAGTGCATCATACTCAGATCCTTCATCTTGAAATCATAAGTCAAAGATTACTTGTATCTAACAACAAGGCTTTCTGAATAAGTCATCAAAATTAGGTTGTCGTCACCAACACTATAATAATATAGGTTTGGATCAACAACACTCTTGCTAAAACCCAAACTCATCAAGAATCTATCCATTTGATATAGTTTCCAACTCATGGATGGTAGTATGGATGGAAGTGTATCGGGCTTACTGGATCAAGTGTCTCATCATAGACAACTCCCTCTGTTTGTGAGAATCCTCTGGCTATAGATCTCGCTTTGTATTTCTCGACACTTCCATTAGCTGCATGCTTGATCTTATAGATCCACTTGGAAGTCACCACAGACTTCCCTTCTGGTCTCTGAACAATATCTTATACATCATTCTTTAAGATATATTGGTATTCTTCTGTTATGGCATCTTGCCATACTTGTTCTCCTGTTGCTTCTCCAAGACAAGGAGGCTCAGAATCGATGAAGTGGCACATGGCTGAAGAATAGCTCGAAAAATCTCTTTGTTCTCTCGGGATGTGCCTTGAGAGGCTTGTATGTTTCTCTGCCTCTTGCAGAGTGAGCCTAGGTAGGCCTTTCATGCCCTACTGCAATATTTCTGGACATATCAATTGGAGCAACTGGGTCAGCTGGAATAATGTCTATCTCCCTCTGAACTACTGAAGGGGGAGAAGGTATTGTCTCATTGTTAATCTCCATGTCAGATTCTCTAGATCTTTGAATGGCTATCTCTTCTTCAATGACAACATCTCTGCTTATCTCAATCTATCTCTGACTAGGAATGTAGATCCGGAATGTCTTTGAAGATTCACTGTTACCTTATAAATGTATCCTTTCTCCTTGAAGGGTCTAGCTTGGACTTCTTCTCTTTGGGTACATGAAAAATATACTGGGCACCCAAATATCCTAAAGTGTTCAATCTCAGGCTTCACTCCGGTGAAGGCTTCTTTATGTTTATGTTCTTCAAAATCTGGTGAGGATTCATATACTTTGTCATGCATGTTTCTATCCATAGAATCATAGAAAGATTCTGATAATGTATTATTGCATTGATTGCCTTAATGATGATTTTGTTCTTCCTCCTTTTCAAATATTTTTTACTCCCTCTGAAGTCTGAAGTATAACCATGTTCCTTTGTTGTTAACCTGCATGAAACAAGAGAACAAACAAAAGGAAACAAAACAAGAATATCTCCTAAAGGAGAATAATGAGTACATCTCTAAAATCAAAACAATTTAAGGATTGTTGTCACAACTACAACACGTATTTGTAATGTAGCAACTTTTTAAATGTAGGTTAGAGACATGATAATTAAGGCCATCAAACCTGGAATCTTCACTTCCAGTGTGTTGTTCCTCTGAATGCACTGAGATCCCTCTGGATCCATGACTTCAACAAAGGTTCTCTCCTCCTGCAATTTCCCTCCTGACAATGATACAAATAATATATACAAGTGCATACCCGAGGATGCTGATATGATTTGTCCAATGGCACCTGACTGATCTCTGTTCTTTGAGATCTTTATGAGAAGATAGTCACGGTGTCACCTTTTGTCATCTTTGTTATTTTGAAGCTGGTCCTTCAATGCAAGGGCTTGAGTAGATGCAATGCAAGGGCTTGAGTAGATGATTTGTTTCCTTGTGTTGACGTCATCTTCCTTCCATTCATTGATAGTTGTCTTTGGTAAACTCTTTTGTATCACCCATAATAAGTCTTCTTCTGAAGTCTTGTCTTCTGGGAACTTGAAGTTGCTTGATCCATCAAGCTTATCTTCCATCATAGTTTTAGATTCTTCACAAACCCTTGTCAACTGGGCTAGAAAACCTAACGGCTAGGCTAGGCTAGCACTTTTAGGTTTTGTTGGACTTATGACTGCCAACAATAACCCTTTGAAAGATAGGAGAACATTAGTGAGCTGAAGAGCTCCTTCAATGAGTTGTAGAAACCCTAATACTGAAATTTCTGTAGAAATTAGCGAAACCCTAATACTGAAATTTCTGTAGAAATTAGCGAAACCCTAGGGCCAAAATTTCAAAATGCTTAGAATTTCACTCTGAGAGTCTCTGGAGGTGTGCTGGAGGAGGTCGTACCCTCCTATGCCAAAATTAGCCCCAACGTTCAAGTATTAAGAGCTGAAACACTTTAGAAAGGAGGGCTGTACGAATTTTCTAGAAACCCTAGGAGGGCCATACGGTTCTGTAGAAAAGAGAGGAGACTGGTAGATGTTTGTGCAATGGGTTCTTCAAGACCTATGCTCTGATACCATGTTGATTTTTCAATAAGCTAGGCTTAAGCATGAAGTTCATTCCATTTTAGCTTTTAACTTAAACATAAACAATTTAGTTGCAACAACCAAGATCACAAGAAGAAACACCATGCACAAGTACACAAGAAGTATCCTGGGAAACCCTTCTCAACAAGGAAAGAAAACCCAGCCAATCCTTTACTATATTCTTCAAGAGATAGACCTCCACCACCAAGAAAACTTAGCACACAAAAGGGTGCTTGCAAACCCTAGAAAACTAGCGCCCAAGAGAGGTGCGCACTTTTCCCAAGTAGATGTACTTGCTGAAATTTCCAAACTCACACAAAAGATATGATTCCTCAATGGGGAATCTACCTTTACTTATATTAGACTTGACCTGTCAATAAAAGTGTCTATTGGCACAACAAGACTGACCTATCTAACTCACAATATAATTAATAATAACCAGATTAGTTATCTTTTACATTAATTATCAATTACATTAAGGTGGGGCCGACCTGTACCCTTTACATTACAATTAGGGTTACAGACAGGTCTGACTCTTGAACAATATAACAAGGGATCTCATACACCCACTAGTGCTTAGCCACTAGGGGCACATCCACAAGGATGTCCATATCTCCATCTCACTGCATTACACAGGAGAACCACTCTCACTAGTGCTCAACCACTAGGATCACGTTCACCTCTGCTCGTCCACATGCACGTACACTCAACATATCTTATTTCCCACTGCATTACACAGGAGAGTCATCTGGAGTTCATCATCTCAACTCTCTGCTCTGAGGAGGCTAATACATCATCTTCATCTATGTCTCATGATGATGCACCCAACTCTATGAGAATTCACACGTTCACCTTGTGCTCAACCACAGGCACGCCCAACTCTGCAGATCTCCTTTCTCAATGCGTTACACATGAGAATCATCTGGAGTTCTTCTCAACTCTCTGTAAAGAGGAGGCCATCTCTACATTCCAACTCTGTCTCAGATAGGAACCACACACCCCTCTCAAGGGTTCTCTCTCATGTTTTTGTCATGGAGAATGTCTCACGCAACTGTAATCATCAACAACTATTTATTTTTTCATTCTAAAAGGAGAGAGTAAATTACCATGGTAGCGACTTTCTCATTTTTTCTCAAGGGTACTATGGAATTCTTGGAATTGATTTGTCATTGATGTCATATAGGTAGGAGATTACCATGTCTGTCCATCTCTTGCATGGAAGAACTTGGCTCATCCAATAACGAGGTTGAGCTTAAGGCTCTTATTAGAGATTAAAGATTGGAGAAGTTGTAGGTGTAAGGAATTAATCCGAGGGGACTTAGAGTTGGTCATTGATGCACTTTTGCATGAAGATGATTTTTTTCACCAGTAATTAAAAAGAGAATTATAGTAAAAAAAATTCTATGAAAGGGGGAGAAGCCATGTTGTTCTCCCTCCATTGCGTTTCTACATCCGTCTTGACAATCGTCAATAACTATGCAACCATCAACTTAGAATACAAGAAAAAACCAACAAAGCGAACAAAACCCTAAACAATAGAAACTAACCTATTGAAAACTAGAGGGCTTCCACGTGCAATCTATTTTTGAACCTTAGAGTTGGTAATTGATGCACTTTTGCATGGAGATGATTTTTTCCGTCAGTACTTAAAAAGAGGATGATATTAAAAAATATATTTCTACAAAACAAGGAGAATCCATCTTGTTCTTCCTCCATTGTGTTTCTACATCTGGCTTGAGTGATCATCAATAACTATGCTACCATCAATACATAGAATACAAGAAAAAACAACAAAGAAAACAAAACCTTAAACACTAGAAAACAACCAATTGCAAACTAATACAAGAAAAAACAACAAAGAAAACAAAACCTTAAACACTAGAAAACAACCAATTGCAAACTAGAGGGCTTCTATGTGAAATCCATTTTTGAATCTATCTCCTTGATTTGACACCTAAATGTACATTGGAACTATTGATGGCCCCTCTTTAAAAGGGAAGTTACTTGACAACACTAAGGGCCTAAAAGAGTTTTGATCTTCTAATAACTATGGGTTCCTTTGAGGACCTTTGCTGGACTGGAGAATATAATTTGCATTATAATGAATGAGGGTCCTACATTTCCTACTCTTATCTATTGTCCCATTTCAAAGAAGAGATTTTTAGCCTTGGTTGTTTTGACTTGCCCTTTTTTTCTAATTTCCAAACAAACTTGGATTTTTGTTTCTTTTAATGTTACTGGGTAAACGCCCCCTTCCTACTTTGTTGAGCTAGTTGACGAGGATTTTGACAGATTCACCTCTTTGGGTGTCATACAAGTCTCCATGAAATGACAAAATCATGGTATAAATGACATTTGAATGAAAAAATCCTCTAATAATATCCCAATGCTTGTTGGATTGGGATATTATTTATTTTTTCATTCTAAAAGGAAAAGTGAATTACCATGGTAGCCACTTTCTCATTTTTTCTTAAGGGCACTATGGAATTCTAGGAACTGGTTTGTCTTTGATGTCATATAACTTGGCTCATCCAATAACGAGGTTGAATTTAAGGCTTTCCAAGGGGACTTAGAGTTGGTCATTGATGCACTTTTGCATGAAGATGATTTTTTTCACCAGTAATTAAAAAGAGAATTATATTTTAAAAAAATATATGAAAGGGGGAGAAGCCATCTTCTTCTCCCTCCATTGTGTTTCTACATCTGGCTTGACAATCATCAATAACTATGCAACCATCAACATAGAATACAAGAAAAAAACATCAAAGTGAACAAAACCCTAAACAATAGAAACTAACCTATTGAAAACTAGAGGGCTTCCATGTGCAATCCATTTCTGAACCTCAGGGTTGGTAATTGATGCACTTTTGCATGGAGATGATTTTTTCCGTCGATACTAAAAAAGACTATGATATTAAAAAATATATTTCTACAAAACAGGGAGAAGCCATCTTGTTCTCCCTCCATTGTGTTTCTACATCTGGCTTGAGTGATCATCAATAACTATGCTATCATCAATACATAGAATACAACAAAGCAAACAAAGCCCTAAACACTAAAAAACAACCAATTGCAAACTAGAGGGATTCCATGTACAATCCATTTTTGAATCTATCTCCTTGATTTGATACCTAAATATACATTGGAATTGTGGATGACCCCTATTTAAAAGGGAAGACAACACTAAGGGCCTAAAAGAGTTTTGATCTTCTAATAACTATGGGTTCCTTTGAGGACCTTTGTTGCACTGCAGAGTATAATTTGCATTATAATGAATGAGGGTCTTACATTTCCTTCTCTTTTCTATTGTCCCATTTCAAAGCAAATCTTTTTAGCCTTGGTTGTTTTGACTTGCCCTTTTTTGCTAATTTCCAAACAAATTTGATTTTTTGTTTCTTTTAATGTTACTGCGTAAAAGTCCCCTTCCTAATTTGTTGAGGTAGTTGATGAGGATTTTGACAGATTCACCTCTTAGGGTGTCATACAAGTCTCCATGAAATGAAAAAATCATGGTATAAATGACATTTGAATGCCATGTTTTCATAGTACAAAGCCTCACTCCATTGTGACTCTTCCAAGTTTAGTATTATCAACTTTGGTAAGCCCTCGTTCAAATCTATCTCTACATAGAGTTTGGCAAAGATATACATGCCTCCTTCGACCCTTTTGCTATCATGGCCAAGGTATTTACTTGGGCAATTTTCTACTTCTTCAAAAACTTCTCTCCCAAAAATGAATGGGGAGGTTCAATAGTGTGACCCACCTAGAGTAGCTGATAGTAACATTGTGGTTGGATGAAAAATTGAGAGCCACATAATCATAAACAAACCCACATTTCTCTGGAACTAGGGCCCATTTTCTAGGGTTTGATTTCCCTTCTCTTCATGGCAAAGGACATGAGAAAAAATTCCCTAGCACAAAAATATCCTTGAAGATCTTCACTCCATTGAAGCCTCATTCATTTCTTCACTACTTCTGTGCTTGGTTGTATGCCATTAAACCATCATATAAGTGTTTGATCCTTATGATTCAAGGGGATGTTTTCGGCACCTCTTTGAACTCACTTTATAGATGGAATTGCTAAATGTTCTCAATGAAACACATGGTGCTTGAAGTTTTGCACCTTTGCGGTAGTCTAGTGTGCAATTGCTTGCCCCCTTCTCTTGATGAGGAAGACACATTTCTTTCATTGGTGGGTTCTTTGTAAGATGTTGGGTGGGATAGACCCATGTCTTTATCCTACAAACATTGGTATCCATTGGAGGGTGAATTAGGCAATTCTTTCTCCATTGAAGACACACCATGGGGAAAGTTTGGTGTTTTATTTATGAATGGAAGCTTAGGTGGTGAATCCTCAGAAACATCCCTTGCCGAAGTGAAGGAGCCTTGTGTTGGTATCCCTAAGTGAGGGTATGCTACATTGAAACCCTAGATGTGGGGAAGGAACTTAGCATTCTTTTGTGTCATTCTATATGATTTTTCAAGAGATAATGTTTCAATAAATTAGATGAGCTTTTAGACACTTGCTCACTTAGCGTCCAAGTGTAGTTGGGGAAATGTAGATTGCATCTAGTGTTTTACATTTGAAGAAACAAAAACTCATTGACACAAATGTGGAGGGAGGGACTCTCCTTTACCTATTCCTAGATATAATTAAAAATGCTCGACACAAAATTCTTACTATGCCCAATCTACTCTCATGGTTTTTATATTGTCATGTTGTATTTTGCCTGGTTGCTAAAATTTTGTTTTCTACATGATTTTATTATAAGGTCAATGCTGAGCAAGAAGGGCCATTGGGCTCTCATTAAATTTTTTTTGACATAAAATTCCTACTATTCCCAAATTACTCTTGTGGTTTTTATATTGTCTTGCTATATTTTGCCTTGTTGCTAAAATTTCATTTTTACATGATTTTATATTATAAGGTTAATGCTCAACAAGGAGGGCCATTAATTTCTTATTAAATGTTATTTGTGAAAAGTGGTAGTGAGCTTGAAGATAATTTGGTTGATTACATGCCTAATTTTGAACATTATGCACAACCTTTTGTTATTTGAGATAATCCTCTCCCTTCAAAAAAATGTTTTGTTAGATCCATTTTCAAACTTTTAAAATTATAGGAAAATCCATTTAAACTAATAGATAAGATCTATTTGGATAAGGACTTTGACTAAGATACAATATAAGAACTAAAGGACATTACACCGAGATCAAGCTTTGATATTAGTTGAAGGAAAATAGGGTGAGATTAGGCTATAGTATGAATTATAGGGCAGTGAGGCAAGGACAATGGAAACTAAAAGCCAAGTTAGTAAGGTAACTATTTGTGACAATAAAACACATTTTAATGATAACACAAATTTGAGTGATTCAAGTGTTGTCCCATTCCTTCAACATAACATCGTGCAATAGAGTTTTGAGTGAATGCTCTTTTGTCAATTTTACTCTAGAATTGCAATGCTTCTCTTTACTCTTTTCCATGTCCATATATGTTGTTATTTGAGGAAAAGATGTTATCCTTTCATAAAGACAAATTAGATTAGCGAGAAATAATTACCATTCTATATAGGGTATTTATGGTTCTTAATGGGTACAACATAAGTACATCATATGTCTATAATCTCTATAAGCATAACTTACCTCATTCAAGGTCAAATTGTTTTTTTGGTTACTCAACATATATGCTCTCACATGCTTGACAAATTTAGATTTAAATAATAAATTGCCTCAATATTTCTTATTTTTAGTTTTTAGTCCTTTCTCCTCACCCTACATACTTCTTAGTATCAATGGCAATTACCCATACATGGGCCCATTCACCATCTTCTCTGCTAAGTTATATTATTATTCTAAGTGACTTACGTGTTCATTTTATTTATTATAAAAAATAAAATGCTCCAGTATCTATTAATATATACAATAAAATAAATGCACTTTACACAAAAAGGGATACATAGAGAGACACAATAGACATAGAAATCATAGCGAGTGCTATCATCAAATAAAAATTAAGTTACATAGGGCCAAGAAGTAATATCCCATTAAGTTGCATGTGCTAACAATTGACCAAATAAATGATTGTGTGGCACATTAGTTCATCAACCAACCATGTTAATTGCATGGGTAATTCTTAGATATCTAGATTTTGTACATGTACACTATCAATGCATCAAATTCTGTAATCTAGCAAATGCCACATTGTTTCCATGCAAAATCCTAACTTGGGAATGCTTAGTGCACGTTATGATGAATTATTTGAGTTATATAAGGAATTTGAATGGGAAAACTTGGGAAACAACTTCCCTTCCCTTCCATTACCTCCTCCAATAAATCTTATAAATACAAGCATCTTCCATGAGGTCAGAGAGTTCAATGAATGCAAGTTACTCTACAAAAGTATAGCCAAAGATTGTAAGTCCTTGCTACAATAATTTCATTGTGCTTCAAAGGTGTCGACATTGCTTATTTGTATTCTTCATTGTCCATTTGCTTGAAGGAGAGAGTTTTTCCAGTCATTGCCAAATCAAAGAGAGTCTCAAAGAGGAAATATCCCACCCCCTAAAGAGAGAGCTTGGAGATCACCTACATAGCTCGTTTAAGGTGGAGTTGCTTATTATTGTAATATTCTTTCCATTATTTTTAATACAAAGAATTTGGTTTCTTTCCCCCCATCAAATGCATGTTTAAATGGTTCAAATGTTTTTCCCATTGGATTTAATACTAATCATTTGAACTATTGGTATTGTGAGAGAGTTGTAGTGCTAGCTATCTATTGTCATTGTGTGCAATTCCATGAAGGACGATTCTTCATTTCATTTCACTTCATATTAAAGGCCAATTCGTCAAGAATCTTACTCGAAGGTTTCCTTCTCCTTTCTCTTCTGATTTTTATTGATTGCATATTTGGAAAAGTAGTTTATTTAACTTTGTTCACTTGCACAATTTATGCATTTTAATTTATGTCTACACCAGTAGTTCCAACTTGTGTGTTGAGTACAATTGGTACACCCTTGCACCAAATCACACACAACGATGGATTCTTGGGCTACAAAGGATATTTTCAGACGACCTCGAGTAACCATGTATTTTACGTAGATTTAAGCCTCCAAATTTTATTTAGTATAGCATCAAAATTGGCTTAGTTTTCAACCATTTATCCACCAAATGACTTGTATTTCTTGAAATCCTTCATTCCATTTCACCTCCAATCATGCCACTAGCCTTATGGCCCTTATAGGAAAAGCTTCATAAAAAGATTGTTAAGAATGAGATTCCAAATTTTGTCCATGATATGCTTGTAAGAGTTGGTTAGATTAAACTTGATGTTGAGAGCTAAATCACTCTTCTACTCCCTTTCCCAAGTATCAAATAAATCTCTGGCAATGTTAATTCCATTTTTAAAGAATTTCTTGGTAAAAAACTATGTTGATTCTACTAGAGGCTTGCCTTCTTAAAGAACCACCAATGACCACCAAAGGCTACGATCATTAAAGGAAAATCCAACCCTCAAGGAATTAATTTTCCAAACAAGTTTATGCTTGATTGATTCCCATGCTTTCCATATGATCTTACCCACAAAAGTCCCTTGGGGAGGGTGTCTTTAGTAGTTTTCATATTAAGATTGGTTTAAGCTCATCAATCTAAAGGGGCAATAGAGGTGATGCAGTTTATCAAGAGGTTTTTATAGGCTTCACAACCTTCCGCTATGTTGATGATCCACTTGGTCATATCACCCGATCTTGAATGTACATATAGATAATTCCCACTGCCCCCCAATCTTTTGTGTAGAATAGAGATCCTAGTTAACTTTGTGGAATCCTTTTTTTTTTTTTCCCTTTGAATAGGTCCATAAAAAATTCCTAAGCAACTTTTCAATTGTTGATAGGATCTAGTAGAAGGAATCCAATGTGAAGAATAATAGACATGTGTGGTGCCCAATACTTTGACACTTATTTGGAAAGTGGTAGAAAGAGACACATGCTTGTCAATTTTCTTGGCTACTCTTTGAAGAACAACCTCCCACATTAGGATAAACATGAAAAACAAAGGGGATATCTAATAATTTGAAGAGATAGACAAGTTGAATCTAGGCCCACCCGTAGCCAACAAGTGATATGTAAATTTCTGTGGATGTTCCACTAGAAAAATTCGTCACAACATATCTTGTATTACACTAAAATATTTTATTATGCATGTTTATTTCCTTATATATCAGATTTATTATCACTAGCTTATTGCTCAAGTTAAAGAAATAAATGAAATATGAAAATGAAAGAACAAGAAAATTAACACACCATCCACACAAATGAACACAAGATGTATCCTGATAAACCCAATATGGGAGAAAACCCAACTAGAAGGTGAGGCCTATGCTCCGTTCTCTTTTCTTTCGTTATGAAATGCAAGTACAAAGAAAGGGGGCACTCACTATGGAGTTTCCTTTGACACTGTATGACTGCTACATAATTTTCTTCCTCCTATGTTATGCTCTCAATTCCCACTCCTAGATGATCTGCTCAACTATGAAACAAGTACAATGCTAAAAGAAAGGAACCCCTTCTCCTTCTAGCGTCATAGTCTTTAACATAGAAAGGTGAGGCCTATGCTCTGTTCTCTTTTCTTTAGTTATGAAATGCAAGTACAAAGAAAGGGGGCACTCACTATGGAGTTGCCTTTGACACTGTATGACTACTACATAATTGTCTTCCTCCTATGCTATTCTCTCAATTCCCACTCCTAGATGATCTGCTCAATTATGAAACAATTACAATGCTAAAAGAAAGGAACCACTTCTCCTTCTAGCGACATAGTATTTAACATAGCTTGATAGTTGTCTAGTGTTAGGGTTTTTGCATGTCTCAATTCTCAATTAGTGTTGGGTTTTTGAACTTCTAGAATATTCTTGAAAGTACACACGTGTCTAAACCAAAATGTGTGAGTAATGGGGGTTGATGTGGCACCCACTTGGTACCATGGTGGTCAACAAGGTAAGTCAACTTGTGGGAGGCATAAATTTCGCATACGAGCTCGGATTGAGGTGATTCGTGTACTGTTGGAAAGGTCTAAATGTATAGAACAATGTCAAGGTCCTAGGAACTATGCTCACAAATTTTGAACCCCAAAGTTTTTTTATTTTATGCCTCAAAATGGATTTGGAAGGTTCCAAACCCCGAATCTCCAAATTGGGACCTGCCACTAAAATGGGCCTTGCAAGCCAATTCCTTTGATTTTTCCACCGAAAAAGTACCAAGATATATGAAAAATTATAACATGATCCAATTTGGACCATACCTCCCCATTTTGGGAGTCTTTTCATCCCCGAAATATTTTACTTAGTGAGGTGAGGAAATTGTTCCTCTACCTTCTCCTTGGAGTACCATTTTTCCTTGCCTAGAAGTTGTCCTTTCTATCCAATTTTCCAAATTAGGTCAAGCTACCCTTGTCTTGTAGTTCTAGAATTATTTTAGAAAAAATGTGTCTTTTTCCAACTCTGCTTGAGATTACGGTGCTAGGTCCTTTATGGTAGGTAGGGCTTGCTCCTTAGTTTCTTGATCAAACATGGAAGGCTAATAGAGTTTCCGATTCTCCACATTCACTACTTAGTAAATGTACATATATGGGTGTTGGGTATGTGTTATATTCTTTGCTCAACCAAACTTAGTAACTGCATTGTTCTAGGCACACAATGGGGTCACAGGGGGGTGGGAGACCTTAATTTTTTTCGGCAATTTTTTGCGTTTGTTTTTTAGAGGTTTTTCGGCACATGGTTTTCTAATTCTGGTTAAGGAATTACGATTGTTTATTAATCCGGGTCAATGGATTAGGGGTGTTGGATGTCGTGGGATATTATATATATTGTATTGTAAAAAATGAAGATATATGATAATAAAATAATTATAGGTGCGGATCTAAATAGGTTGTTGGTTTTCCTAGTTTGGGGTTCGAGGGTAAAATCTCTGTGTAATGTGTGTGTGTTCCATTGTATATTTTCTTTTTTTATTAAGAATCCATTTGCAATAATTAATTGTACAAGGTTAAAATATACATTTTGTATCATA
>JASDQU010101435.1:362691-384835 GCA_032191745.1 Picea mariana | reverse complement strand
CACGTCCCTCCGTCACCTTCCGGCACACTGGAAACCCCAAATTTCATTTAAGTGGGCTTGCATGCCCGAGGCCATTTAACTCTAATTCATAACCCCTAGAATACCTAACCATGATAATTATAAATCCTTTTAATCCCTATAGCCTTGACCCGTATTACCTAATAATCCTAACTATTCACTTTAATAACACTCAAATCTTGACACCTAATACCTAATGAATATAATCCCTAAATACCCTAATCCATATAACCCCTATCACAACTATCATTTGATCCTTATAAATCCTAAATAAAATATACTTTATCAGTGTACCTTGTAGTAGTGATCTCAAATTTTAGCACATTAGGAATGACCAACTCATCAATCTTTTCAACACAATCAACGCTAGGTTTCTCTTCTACCAATACAGTATGAACTACACCTGCAGTAAATAAAAGTTTCTTGGTTCCAGCAAGGCCACGTGTAGAGACTGAGGTGATATGAACTTATTCTTGGTTGCAGCAAGACCAAGTGTAGGCTTTGTTATCCCCATTTTGTGGATAACTAAGGAGATGATGTCTCGAGGCCCTCAGGTTATAGATATGGAGTGCCAAGAGACTAAATGACTAGCAATACACTTTGCACAGATGGAAAACCCACTCATCACCAAAGATGGTCATAGGTTTACAGATGGCATCCACCACACCATTTGTCTTCCAGAATGCAGTGGGCCTTGCTCCATGAGGTACAAGTCAGTATTATGGTGAGAGTCATTTCAATACCTAAGTCATGATTATGTTGTATCTTAGGTTTATCTATATTTCATGATATGTGCTTGGACATTATGATTTTTGCCTTGCTCCACCTTGGTGGTTGACATTGTGCCCTAGTAAGTGGTATTATTTGGGAATGGGTTTGCTGCTGGGAAATCCCTTAATGAGCCATTGTACCGTTCCTGACCATACTTACCATTTTCGTTCATTATTCCCCTCCATTTCCTTATCTCTTGGGATTTTAGGGTGTATTGAACCAAGAAGGGATTGTCCCTCATTCTATGGGAAGAAAGAGCTAAATGTCCAAAGGGGTTGGTGTTGGGTAAAAGATAAAATCAATATATGAACGTTCCAGATGCTTCCCCTGGGGATCACCCTAGAGAGAAATAAAACACTCATCTTTGAATAAAAGGGGACCCATAATATAACAAAGAAATGCCAGAAAGGTAGATTGAAGGATAGGAGGTCTCATCACGAACCAACCTATCGTGTCCATGGATATCTAGTGGTATAAAATTGTCATTATTTGGTCACCAAACCATGGCAGTGACTCTTAGTTTCATGGCTAAGAGAAAGTGGGTCTCATCATGAGCCAACCTTCTCATTTCCATTAGGCATTTGTGGGTGACATTGCCACCATATGGTCACCATGCCAAGGCAATTACGTTCAACCTCTCCTTGTGCTAAATAAAATATAAATAAATAAAGATAAAAGGAAAATAATGGGCTTGGAAAAAGAGCATTGCGGATGAAGGTACCACACACCCTCTACGAAGGCACCCATGAATGAGACACTATGACCCCTAGTATGTCATGAGCCTTATGCCCACTGAGTCTTGACCCCATCCACCTCATACAATATAAATGGCTTAGAGAGGGACCTCTTGAAGGCTCTCCTTGACCTAGGGCAAGATCTACCCAATAGGACACCTTGTCAACCCTCCCATACTTAAGCTTGACAAATCACATAGTGTCTTTGAGCTGCTAATTGTTTGATATAGTAATCTTTGATGCACATGATTAGATGGCTTATTTATTGATTGGATCCACTTATCATGATGTTATGACTTGAGATCCTTGGAGGCCATGTCCATTTGTTTTTACAGGACCTAGCTGGTGGATAGTTTTGGGAGAAGAAGCCTAGCTTGGGCTTCCATGAGGCTACAAGCCCACAAGTTGGATGCCAGGGGACTGCATGCCAGATGAGAGAGATGAATTCGATGGCCTTGATGATGACTTGGAGGACCTAGCCTACCCATTTCCTACCAGACAATATTCCCAGGAGGGGAAAATCGTCCTACTTTTGAGCATGATGTCATGGTATTGCGGGTTTGGGCTTGGTGGTGAGGTTCCACTAACTTTCACTTGGAAGTATTGAGGAGAAGAGGGTTTTCACCAAGAAGAGATCATCTAGATGCTTGACACATGGCCCTGGGAGGCAATTCCATCCTTCTCCAACACCAACAACCTCCTCAAAGTGGAAAAGCATCCCCTAAAGGGGTGACACATCCTTAATTAGGGTTCAATTTGTGAAAAAGATGAAATTTTAAGTGAATTGTTTAATACTATTGTGTTAAGGGGGAAATATTAGGGTTGTTGACCCCTAATCTTGTGTTTTACTCCTTATTTTTTTGGATAAGCCATGTTGGCTAATTTTTGTATAAATAGAGATCATAAGATCTCATTTGAAAATATAACTCTCCCTTGTGGAGAAGGACTTGGTATGAAATTTTTGGCCCTCTTGGCCTTTTTCATCTCTTGTGCAAGTTTTATGGTATATCTTTTCTATTGGTGGTGGAGAAGTGATGCACTAGGCTTGGAGACTTTTTCTTATGCATGTAGATGGAATTAACTTGGAAGATTAGGGTTTGATCTAGCTTTTTTGTGGAATTGGTAAGGGAAAATATGCATTCATTGTCTTTTGTCTTGCTTTTTTCCATAACTATTGTTACTTAGAACCATTGGAGGAGTATAAGGGAATACACCCTCCCCAAGGTTTTTTCTCTTGCTTAAGGAAGGTTATTTTTCACAAGTTGTCTTGGAGAACTACAAGGGTGTACACCCTCCAAGCTCATCTTGGTTTGTTTTGCAAACCCTAGGAAGTAAAAGGGATTACACCCCTAGGGATTTTGTGGATAAAAAATTTTTAATCCAAGTTTTTCTTCTCAAGGTCAATTATATTTTTCAAGGTTGTGCCAAGAGAAGTACAAGGGCGTACACCCTCTTGGCATTTTCCTAGATTGACTTAGCTACACTTGGGAAGTACAAGGGAGTACAACCCAAAGTGTTTATCCAAGCCATATTTTTCATTGACCCCATAAACCTAATAGTAAGGCACTAAACACATTTAAATTTGCATTGGAGATACAAAACTCTTGCCTCGACAAATGTGAAATTTCAAATTTTACAAGCTTTCTCTTTTGGATAGTGACCTTGATGCCTTGGGGTTTTTTCTTCCCTTAGGGCGTCCATTTTCTTCCATAAATTATCTTTGCTGTACTAACTCGTTTTCTACAACCATTAGCCTGCAGAAAATCACTAACCCTAGGTGCTAATATCTCACTAACCATCCCCTAACTTTCCTCCATTTTCAGGCCACTAATTTCACTAACTAGGGTGCATTGTTTAATCTAGTTTTGGGCACTTTTGTATGGTTGATTTAGCTTTTGTACATCATTGAATGCTAAAACCATAAGGCTGATAATTTACTGTAGAAAATCATTTTATAACATCTTGCTTTTATTCAGTCTTAAAGTGCTATGTTCAAGTCACAAGTGATTGCTAAAATTCATTGATGATATTGCCAATTGATCTTGTGCTTTATATGCTGAATTGGATACTCCATTTTCTGATATAAACTATCATCCAATGCTGCAAATTAGGGTAAACAATATTAAATTTCTGATCCATACTAACAATAACATTGCAAGGTGTCCTTTCTTGTGTTTTGGGCAAGTACAGGTGCACTGGCAACTATCTTTTCACTTGGTATCCATTTACCTCTCTTCACTCATTATTTCCAACCAATCATTTCTTCCATCACTTGGCCTTTAGGGGGAATTCTCTTTACACTTCCCTTCATCCTTTCCATTCCCCCTAGGCTCTCCGGGATCGCCTCCTAGGAGTGACCTTAGTCACTCCCAAGTGTGGGACCTACATCAAGTTGACATTGGATGTAGGATTCCCAAAGTTGTAGCACTTTTTCTGTGGTTGGATCGGGCTTTGACCAATCTACAACTTGAGTTGTAACATGCTTTAATAATTTTATCCTTCAGATCAATCCTTGGAAAATCAAAGGAAGATTAATATTGTCCTTCGTTACCACCATCTTGGTGTAGGAGGGTACATCAAGGTTAAAAATTTATACCTAAGTCAACACTGGATGAATTCATTTAAGCAATTTTTATATCATATTTGACTCATATGGTAGAATTGAAGCACAATCTAGTCAATGATTCTAGGGTTAGAATTAGGATCAAGTTACATCTATGGATGTGTTTTTAAATTTATAACTATGATTGATTGATTCCTTTTTAACATCCACCACATATATTTGTTAGTACAAGGAGGATAGGGACATAATGTGGTAGAGAGAAATCTTGAAAATGACACTAATGAGGGCACTGCTAGTGATGGCGATGATGTGAGGATGGTGAAAGCTGTGGTGATCATGGTGAGAAGGTTGATGAATCAACTTCTAGAGCTAGCTACTAGGATGAGGCTTACTTGGACACTCAAATATATTTTTCTAGTATATCATGTTTGGCATTTGATTATGATGTTAGTAGCAATGACCATGTATGAAGTTGACAATTGACTATGATATTATGTGATAGTTTTATGCATACAATAATATATATATATATATATATATATATATATATATATTTTGCTTGATGATTATTTGATGTATTGATTAAATAAAACTCTTAATATGCAAGGTTAGTAAATCTTTTGCCATTCTCATCATACATTATATGTGTACATTTTGAATTATATATTTAAAAGGATCTTATGCTTGAATGCACTATTGATCTATATAATTGACTCTTGGGTGTTGGAATTCTTCTTGGGCACCATTAATGGCTCTTTATGGTGGTTCCTAAATTGGCCCTTCTTTCCATAACTCTAAAACTTCATATTTTGGATAATATTCTCATTTGAGTCTCTCGATTGATTATTCTCTAACACCTCCAATGATGCCAACAACTTCAAAGACAAAATTGTTCTCTCAAGAATAAAGTATGACTTGCTATCTAATCTTTGATTGATATTCATAGAGTCTCCTCATGAAGTAGCTTCATGTTTCCTTGTGACATTAATAGAGTCTCATAAGGATCTAGATGGTTGCACACTATATTATGGCAAGTAATATTCTTCAAATATTCTAACCACAAGTTCTACTAGTTGATTAGCCAACATTTTCATGGAATTAGTTAGGAAAAACTTAAAGTTATAAAGGCAACAAAGTTATTCCTTGTTTTGACACCAATTGACTAGAATCGTAAGGATAACTTATTTCTAGATTGGCCCTTCTTTATAAGAATTCTTTCATTGACTTTATCTTGGACTTATCTATCAATCCCAAAAGAATTTTTTGGTACATATATTGGTCAAACATGTACTTTAGCAATGCAATTGTATTTTTTGGTACACATATATCGGTCAAACATGTACTTTAGCAATTCAATTACTAGTTTGTGCTACCAAATTTATACATAAAATAAATTTTACCCTTCTTTGTTGTGTTTGTGTTATTGGCACTCATGAGTTATGAGTGTAATGCGGATGGAGTCATTATAATATGAAAATTGCTAGTTTGTGTTACCAAATTTATACATAAAATAAATTTTACCTTTCTTTGGCTTGTGGTATTGACACTCATGAGTTATGAGTGTAATGTGAATGGAATCATTAATTATAATATGAAAAATGTGGTCGTTGATGCCAATTACAAAATGTATTTGAATTTCTCCTCGTACCTTCCTTTGCTCACATTCGAATTTCTATGTTACACGTCTCTTGTCGAAAAATTTAACATCTTCTTTGGAAATAAAGATAGAGGGTAAATGTGATGAAGAGTTATATTACCACCCAAGGTAATTTATTCTTTCCTATAACATGCAATCCTTGTCTCACAATCCTCCTGATTTTTCCTTCTAAAAATGACTTACATTGACAATGTAGAATAGTGTTTCTTACGGTCATGAATTCAAACTTAGCAATGATGATGATTTATGATTGTACTAAGCCCTTGATTTGAATACAAATTGTCACCATTTTCGGACTTGAACTCAAGACCGCAAGCAAGCAACACTCTTACACATCACTGGTAGTGTTGGAGGGCCTCTTAGGCCTATGTAAATTCATGGTGCAATATAAATAAACATTAGGATAAAGTGAATAATGAATATATATGTAATAAAACATGCTATAAAGAGAACATAATGCATGATTAGTTGGAATGGGTACAACCACTCCAACCATTCCTTTGATTGTATAAATATTTTTTCAAGAATGAATAGAACTTGATTGGAGTATTCAAGTGTGTATTGTGTATTTTCTACAATGTAGTCCTTTCCTCAATGCTTGTATAATATGGAATAATACAACATTGGCGCTATTACCTATTCATTCAACTTGGGTGACAACATTAGGAGAATGAGGATACTCTGAACTTGAAAAAGATTAAGTAGAGAATAACTCTTGCAAGTGGATTCCTAATCCATAACTCATGTATCTCCTAACCCTTATACTCCTTAGAACAAAAAAAACATATAAACCCTAAACCATTATTTATATCCCTTAACCTCTAACCCTCACCTTTTATAACCTTATTACCATTAAATCATACAATTCATATCACAACTAATCTTCAACTATTATAAACTTGATCATTCTAACCATTAAATCATAAACCATATAGAATTTAACCTCTTTAATCACTAACCCATACAAACTTATCCCTAACCATTAACCTCTAACCCATATAACCCCTAATCACTAACTTATAGCCCTTAAAATATATAGTTCATAATCACTAAAATTGCTTACCCATGTAACTACTAAACCCTTGAACATTATTAACAATAAATTCTATCACATAACCATTTGTCTCTAAACTTTATAATCCCTTCCCTTAATTACCTCAATTCACTAACCTATATATTTCATTGTGTATATAGCTTCTAACCCTTCTCCTCTATAACTGTTAAACCATATGACCACCAATAACTAAAACTTATAACACATATGACCCATGACTCCTATAACTACAAACCAATGACTCCTATGACTCCTATAACATCAAACCCATATTGCCAATAATCCATAATCCATATAACCATAAATTTTATATCCCCTATAATAATTGATACTATACCATAGAGCACCATAACCCTAAAACCTATAACCTAGATCACCAAACCTAAACAACCACGAATGCTTAATTTATATCCCCTATAATCACTATATAACAATAACTAGAATTCCTTACTTGTATCATGGTTGAATTCTTTGTGTGCATCATATTTGAGTCTGGAAACCCTCCTGTATCGTCAACACATGCATCTACTATAACCATGTCAAATTTAAGTGAATACAAGCATAAATTGAAAAAAATTCAACATTGGCCCCAGTCACAGATCACTTTATGTGTGTTCAAATTAAAATCATAATTTCCACTAATTGGTAAATCGACAACCTTGAAAATTGTTAGACGAACCAAATTAGTTAAAATTGGAGATGATGGTATAAACCTGAATGATCTTCTCTTAGTTTCAAGAATAATATATTCTCTACTGAAAAAGGCCAACCACGTGAAGGTGGAAGCTCATATCACCACCCCCCCCCCTTTCCCTCACATCACTCTCAATTCCCCAATACCCAATTTATTTACTATAAACTATTTGAAAGCAACATAGTAAGAATCAAGCATAGAAATTAAGAAAAGAAAGATTTAAGGTAAATGAAAGAGAAAAAATCAACTGAAAACATATAAATACATACCTCATACATTTTAACATTTCGATATCATTAATATTCTTCTTCATCCAACTCAACATCTGTATCATCTGGTTCAGAATTGATGTTGAAAGGATTGGCCATATCTGCATCATCATCAATGTCCTCATTTCCAATATTCATATCATGGTCTATATCATAAACAAGAGAATTTTCTTATACATTTGGTTCGACTTCTTCAAGTTCTTCATCTGACACATATTCTTCAATATCATATTCATCCAGAACATTGTCTTGAACATCTCCTTGAACTTCTTCATCATCTCTGTCTTCTTCATCGTCTTCGTATGACACATGAACTAACTGCACCTATAAACAATCTTCTTCTTCAATATCATCATCTTCCGCTACATTGTACTTTACCGACCTTCCTCTTGGATTATATCTAACAACATATGACCAACCCCCTCTACCTGGAACCTCTGAGTAAAATACTTGTTTGCATTAGCTTGGAAGAACATAGGGCTTTGATATTGGCTCAACATTCCTTGTATTAACCATGATAAATATGTTAGCATGATGAATAAAATTTCTATCAGGATCACGCTCATTCATTCGTAGAATGTACCATTTGACGTCGAACATAACTAATTTGAAGGATTTAAAGTCACACTCAAGTATATAATCCAAATTTCCATAGTATTGATTTTTAGAGACTTCTGGATGTTTATCACTTCCAGAGGAAACATTAGTAACCTAAAATACCATAGTTGTCCCACTATTAGAAGTTTTCATCTTTTCATCCAACTTTTTGATGCGAAATTTGCGGCCATTGCACCACATAGACTTGTGGTGTTTCAACATAAATATGTCTGACACGTAAAAAATGTTGGATTACTGAGAGGGGGGTGAATCAGTTATAGATATTTTTTATCCTTTTAAACACATTATGCAAGTGTTATTTATATTTATGATCAATATAGCATTATCATTCAATAAGTGCAGAGTAAATAAACTATGAACAAATGAACAATCATACACATACACAATACACCAACATTTTATTACGTGGAAACCCAATGTGGGAGAAAACCACATAATATTTTTTCTTATTTGTCTTTAAGAATTACATTCATTGGAAGCACTGACTTCCTTTGTTTTTCAGCTGCAACTGGAAGGAGGCTTCGACCCCCTGTTTTCAGGCTACAACTTGAGGGAAGCTCCAAATCCCCAATTCTCTAGATACAACCAGAAGGAGGCTACAACCCCCTATGTTCTTCGACTACAATTGGAAGGTGGCTACAACCACCTATCCTTTCCCGGACCTGCCGCCCTAAAATATAAGTGCCAAATGTAGAAACTAAATATGTCACTGTCACAACCTATTATGTCAAATATGTCACTAAGAAACCTGTCACTGTATACTCATCAACTAATCTGATCTGATCACATATACCTCAAACAATATACCAAAAGTTTGTACCTCAAACCGTGTGCTAGAACCTCACTGTTATACAACCTCTATCTGTACCAATAACTTCAACAACATACCTCAACCAAAATCCCTCAAACATGAAATAATACTAAACTTCAGTAGATTTGCTTTAGATAAACTCTACAATAAGCCCTAAACTTCTAAGAGGGAATCCAATAGATTTGCAAGGAAAACCTTCAACCAGATTCATAGATTCAAGAGTACACATATGAAATCCATACATTTTTCTTCTAGTAGAGTTCTGTTGCTGTGATTCTGCTGCCACAATTTTTTTGTCTCAATTTTTCTACCGCACTTTTTCTGCCGCAGTTTTTTTGCCGCACTTTTCCTACCGTGATTTTTTTCCGCACTTTTTCCACCGCGATTTTTCTGCTGCACTTTTTCTGTTGCGATTTTTCTGTCGTACTTTTTCTGCTGCACTTTTTCTGCCGCAATTTTTCTACCGCATTTTTCTTCTACACTTTTTCTGCCACACTTTTCCTACCACACTTTTTTTGTCGCACTTTTCCTGCTGCACTTTTTCTGCCACATTTTTTCTCTATCAATAATACCTGCCCAAATAACCTTTCACAAAATAGATATTCAATGATATTAAATAGGTTCTAATGGAAGAGCCTTTCTCTCTTATTTATAATTCCATGTAGCTTCCTCAAGGGGTTACCTTCTAACCAACTTAACCCACTTTCCTTCTTTTAGGGCTAACCCACTTCTAACCACTTGTCCACTTATAACTTACTTTTATACAAATAGTAAATTCTCCACTTCTAGTTGCAACTAAATTATTTTTAGTTATTTTCTTATTACAACAACTTAACCCATGACTAACTCCTAGTTTCACCCACTTGACTAGTCAACTTCTTCTAGGAGATTCTAGAATTAATTTGACTTCTTTGACCTTCTAGATAACTCATGAGGGTTATCCAACTTCACCAAGCCATAAGTCTCTAACTGCGAGGACTTATGTGACGTTCCACATATCACTGGAAATGGGATGCCATGTACTATCCATCTAGAATAGTCTTACCTGTAAATATATTAAACTTCAGACCATTATACATCAATCAAACTGAAGTCCCTTAATTGTACTGTTGGGGCTACCAGAATTTGCTACCGGACTTGCTTCAAGGGTTGACATCAATGAAAACCAACCCAATTAATCAACAATATCCCCATTTGGAATTGATGGCAACACTATGATTCAATACTGAAGTCATATCACTCATGCTCCCCTTATGAGCATCGCTTCCCCTGGAACCATGCCTCTATTCTCTCTCTCCAAGCATCTAACTCTCTATCCCGCATCATGTAAATCTCTCCCCCTTTGACATATATGGAAAAGGTAACTTCCTGTTTGGGGCTGCTCTCCTTAACTAAACTGTCCTTGGGGCTGCTCCCCCTAATTGAACGCTTCCTGTAACTTCTCTCCCAACCTAAAATATCCTCTTTATGGTGTTTCCTCATGTAAATCTAAGACATATAAGATAAGAATTCAAAAGCATTCATTTTGGAGTAGAAATTACTTCGAGTCTCTGGTGAAGATACTCAAAGACTTCCTTTGGAAGTAGTTTTGTAAAGATATCTGCCATTTGTTCTTTTGTTTCCACATATTCAACTCTGATGTTCTTCTCTGCAACCTGTTCTTGTAGAAAGCGATACTTGATTGGAATGTGCTTCATCTTGGAGTGCATCACCTTGTTCTTTGAGATACTTATGTCACTTGTATTATCACAATAGATTTTAATGGGCTCATAATACTCAACCTGTATATCTCTCGGAGTTTGTTTCATCCATAGAACCTGTGTACAACACGTTGCTACTGCAATATACTCTACTTCGGCTATAGATAATGATATTGATGACTATTTCTTGCTTAGACAAGATACCAACCACTCACCCAAGTAGAACGTTGCTCCACTGGTGCTTCGTCGGTCATCAATGCAACCTGTCCAATCTACATTTGTGTAGGCAATAAGTGATAAACCCAAGTTTCCTTTTGGATACCATAATCCAAACTCTTCGATACCCTTGAAATATCTGAATATCCTCTTTACTGATATAACATGTGATTCCTTTTGTGCTTCTTGAAATATTTCCACATGTCCAACTTTCTACATTAAATATGGTCTGGATGCTGTTACATAAAGTAAGCTAGCAAAAATTGACCTGTACTGCCTCTGATCTGTAGACTTTGAATCATCATATTTACTTAACTTGCAAATGGTTTTCATAGGAGTACTGACGGGTTTGCAATCTTCCATTCCGAACCTCTTTAGCATTTCTATGATATACTTGGTTTGAGAAATAAAAATTCCTTGGTTTCTTTGACATATTTGAAGAACTAGAAAGAAGGATAGTTCTCTAAGTAATGACGTTTCAAATTCATTCTACATATCCTTTGCAAATTTTTGGCTCAACCTGTCATCATCACTTCCAAAAATAATATCATCAACATAAACTTCAATTAATAAAATACTATCTTGAGTTACCTTGATGTAGAGGTTGTTGTCTGCATTTCCTTTTCTGAACCCTTGCTGATGTAAGTATCTGTCTAGTCTAGAATACCATGCTCTGGAGGCCTATTTGAGACCATACAAGGCCTTCTTTAATCTGCAAAATTAATCTTCATATTTTGGTAATGAAATCCTTCTAGTTGCTCAATGTAGACTTATTCTTCTTGTTCTCCATTCAAAAAAGTTGATTTCACGTCCATCTGATACACTTTAATATTCTTTGAACATGCATAAGATAGTATCAATCTGATTGCTTCCATTCTGGAAACTAGGGAAAATGTCTCTTCAAAGTCAATGCCTTCAACCTGTGCATATCCTTTACATATCAATATAGCTTTGTTCCTGGTAAAATTTCCATCTTCATTCAATTTATTTTTGAAGACCCATTTTGTGTTGATAACATTCTTGTACTTTGGTCTTGGAACCAATTCCCAAGTGTCATTCTTCTCTATATGATCCAATTTTTCATCCATGGCCTTTATCCAGAATTCATCCTTGTCGGCATCTTCAAAATTGTTTGGTTCAATCAAAGATAAGAGTGCTAGGTGCAGTTGTTCTAGTGAACAGATTCTTCTTATAGTCCCAACTCCTGCATCTTTGTTCCCGATAATCTGATCTTACGGATGATTCTTTTGTATTCGTTTGCTAGGTGTCTTTGGAGGTACTTGTTGTTCTTGCTCTTCTACTTCTATTTGATCTTCTTCATCTTCCCCTTCTGATTCTTCTTCATCCTTTGATCCAGATTTATTTTCGGAATGAAATGAAGCAAAGAAATTACAATGAAATACTCATGAAAATTTCCATAAACAGAGAAATACAACAATACTTGATTTCTATTAATGAAAGAATTGTAAAGAGACTATAAAAATACAGAGTGCAAGACTTGCTAGAATGGTGGCAGCTTTATATCTGAGGAGATATGTGACGGATATGATCATTCACAAGAAGATGATTACAATGAGGCTTTGAAGGCCCTTTTTTGACAAATAGGAACGCCAAAACCCTAGACATCCAAAAACCTAATCCTAGGAGATGAAACACAAAAAGTCATGTGGACCCCATTTGGGTAAGTTAGTTCATTAACTTTTTGGGGTCGTAACTTTTTCATATGATCTCTATTTTAGGCATGTGATAGCTTGTTGGAAAGATCTTTTCGAGAAATACACCTTACGTCGTCAAACTCTAACTCTGTCTACAGTTTGACTGTGGTGAGCCAAAAAAACATTGTTTAGGGCCCCAAAACGGCCCTGGAAGTACAAAAATATGTGATGACATGAAAACATACAAAATAAGACAACTAGCTTGGGTGGGAGGCCACCAATATCCACCTGGAAGATGTGTAGGGCTTCAGATAGCCCTAGAAGTGTAGAACGCACAATTACAAAGAAGTACAGAAGAACATGATGCACTAACAACCGACAAGAGGATCTAGTTGGAACATGTGGGTGGCCACCAATATCCACTTGGATCAATCCTCCCCCCTTAGGAAGTAATGGTATTCATTGCGTTGAGTGCATAGGGAAGAGGGGAAATCATTTTCTAAATATGAAGTTTGGTGAGCTGCGTGCCTTGTTGGAGAAGTTGTGCTTCTTGGCTTGTGGAAGACTATCACAAACCTATTGTTGGAGGGGTTGAATATGTTCCACCAACCTGTTGTCTCTGGGTTGGATGGGGCATTGTGTAGGCACCATTGTAGGTAGAGAAACAATATGTGTTTCCTCTTCGACAATCTATTTTTGTTGGATAGAAGGTGTTGAGGCTGCAATGGTTGTAGTGGTCTTATGTACATCCTTTGGACATACTGTGAAGAGGATGAATTTTGCAGTATGAGAGATTACCTTGTAGTGTTTTTTGGGTGGAGCAGTAGTCAAAACTTCCTTTGGGATCTTGTAGAGTTGACCTACCAGAGTAATAATGACACTACGGGGTCTAGACTCATAGAAAAAATGACGTTTCCACATATATGGTTGGCCCAAAACAACATCATAGACATCAAGAGGGGAAAATACACACAATAACTTATCCTTGAAGGGATGGATGCCATAGGTCAAGCGACACTGTTGGCTGATGCGAAGATCTCATCCCTGGTGAAGCCACCCGATGTTGTATGGTTGTGGGTGTGGTGTTGTCACAAACCCAAGTTTTTGATGACCTTGGTTGAGATGAGTTTCTTCTGGCTATCATTATCAACAATGAAATTCAATGGGGTCCCCTTCACCCACATATGTGAATGAAAGAGGCACTCGCCCTCTTCAAGATCTACTGGTTCTTCTATATGAATTGTTGTGGTTGTGACAGTAGCAATGGGGTCGGCATCAATGATCTGTCTGTTTTCAATATTTTCTGGATCGGATTCCAAATCAAGGTTTGACTCCATGTCTTTGACCTCGACCACCAATAATTGTTTCGAGCGATATTCATTGGTGTTGTGCCAAGGGATTTTATTGAAGTCAAACCACTTCCCAGTGTCATTCTTCATATTTATTTTACCCTTTTTGTTCAGTGTCTTGGACTGGTTGTCTAGAGGTTGTTAGTTAGGGTTGTCTTTACCATGCTTTGGTTGTTGCAGTTTTGCATGCCCAAATTCCCATTTGTTCTGGTGCCTAAATTTCTACTCGATTTTGACAACATATTGATAGGCATATCCCAATGATGAGATGTTTAGGAAATCCATTTCAGTTTGGATGTACCTATGCAGAGCCCCACGATATTTCAGAACTAGATGTCGCTCGAAGTCTTTGATACCCAACTTGGTGCGCAAGGTATGGAAAGCATTTGTGAACTCTGGCATTGTTTGGCTCTTCTCTTGTCGCAATGCAGTCCATCTCATGTACTGGTCTTCATAGTTATCAACATGATAGTATTGTTCTTTGATCGTATCCACAAAAAAATCCCAAGTGGGATCGACCCCATATATTCCAAATTCCTCTGTGGAACTTTTCTCCCAGTAAGTTTCCCACCAATGTTTGACATGGGAGAGAGCCTTGAGGAGTGCGAAGGTGATATTTTCCCCGTCGAAAATTTTTTGAACAAAGAAATAAACTTCTAATAGATTTAACCATTTTTCTAGGCAATCTGCATCTACTTGACCTTCAAATATAGGAATATCAAAATTAACTTGTACCTTGAATGGAGAGGTTCCTCCAAAATGGTCGCTTGATGAAGATGCGACTGTTGCTGTTGGCAGGCATTGAAGAATGTGTGCAAAATTATCCATCATTTCGTTCCTCTGTCACGCAAGAGATTGCTCAAGCAACGGGTTAATAAAATCTTCTGCTCCACTGTCTTTCTTTTCTGCTGCCATCGAGGGTTTCTTTGGCGTACAAGAGTGATTGTCCTCAAGAGAGACAAACTCAAGACCCAACTAGATATACTCAGACCTCATCGGGGACATGTGATGAAAAAATATCAAGAGCACTCTCGCTCTGATACCACTGATACAGATTTATTTTTGGAACGAAATGAAGTAGATAAATTACAATGAAATACTCATGAAAATTGCCAGAAACAAAGAAATGCAAAAATACTTGATTTCTATTAATGAAATAATTGTAAAGAGACTGTAAAAATACAGAGTGCAAGACTTGCTAGAATGGTGGCATCTTTATCTCCGAGGAGATATGTGATGGCTATGCTAATTTGCAAGAAGATGATTACAATGAGGCTTTGAAGGCCTTTTTTTGATAAACAAGAATGCCAAAACCCTATACATCCAAAAATATAACCCTAGGAGATGAAATGCGAAAAGTCATGTGGGCCTAGTTTGGGTAAGTTAGTACATTAACTTCTTGGGGTCGTAACTTTTGCATACGATCTTTTTTTTAGATGCGTGATAGCCCATTGGAAAGGTATTTTCAAGAACTACGCATTACGCCATCAAAATTTGACTCCATCTACATTTTTACTGTGGCGATCCAAAAAAACATTTTTTAGGGCCCCAAAATGGCCCTGGAAGTACATCAAGATATGTTGACATGAAAACATACAAAATAATCCAATTGGGATTAGGTGGGAGGCCACCTGGAAGATGTGTAGGGATTTAAACAACCCCAAAAGTGTAGAACCCACAATTACAAAGAAGTACAGAAGAACATGTTGCACTAACAACTAACAAGAGGAGCCAGTTGGAACAGATGGGTGACCACCAATATCCACCTAGATCATCCTTTCCTTCTTCTTCGTAAACCTGTTTCACTGAATCTTTTTCTTCTTCCTTAAATTTTCGTTAACCTGTCTCATCAACCGTTACAATGATGCTTTCCACAAATTTGTTGAGCCTTAGATTGTAACATTTGTACACTTTCCTTGTACTTGAGTAACCACAAGTACACCTTTTTCTACACGAGAATCAAACTTTCACATTCTTCCATATTCTCTTTTGATGTAGCATTTGCTTCCAAAGACTTTGAAGTCCTTCACATTTGTTGGTCTTTCTTTCCATAGATCGTAAAGAGTTTTTTCACTATTGTTCTTGAGCATTAATCTATTTTGTATGTGAACTGTTGTATGCACTGCATGTGTCCAAAAGACATATGTCAACTTTGAATCCATTAACATTGTTCAAGCCATTTCTTGTACTGTCATGTTCTTTCTTTCGACGACCTCATTCTGTTGAGGTGTTCTAGCGAGAAAATCATTTCATTTTTATACCATGATTGTTGCATAAATACATAATTCCTTTGAAGTAAACTCTCCTCCATTATTAGATCTCAAACATTTGATTTTTGAATCCATTTCATTTTCAACCATTTCCTTGTATACCTTGAAGTTTTCAAATGATTTTGACTTATTCTTGAGAAAACAAACTGCAGTCATTCTTGTATAATCATCAACTAATAGCATAAACTATTGCTCACCTTTTAAACCCTTTGTTCTAGTTGGTCCAACTAGATCAATATGCACAATTTCCAATGGTCTTGTCATTGAGTATTCCTTTAATTTGAATTCTGTCTGTTCCCTTTCTAATGATTCTAGCTAAGTCGTTGTTTCCAAAGGAGACTGATCCATCTCTTTCCTTTCTCAATGATAGAAACCTATCTTCATCACCTGTCATGTGATTTGAGAAACCACTGTCAACATACCAACCACGTTTCTTATGCTTAGCTTGTAGAGCAAGTGTGCATTATTCATTGCTATATTGATTCTTCTTTCTTATCCATGTTCTCTTCTGAGTCTCCTGTCTGTGTCTGTTGTTATTATGTTGTGATTCTCTAGGAGGGAATGTCATTCTACAATATTTGGACATGTGTCCAAAGTTGTTGCACTTGTAGCATTTCATTTCAGTGCTCAATGATTCAAACATGTTGTAGCTTATTCTCTATGTTTCACTAGGCCTTCTTGGATAACTGTTTTGTTTATGACTTTCAAATTTGTTTATGTTCTTGCTATTAGCTCTGCAATTTACAACTTTATGTCCAAAATTATTGCATGCATAACATAAACCAAAAAAGATAGTTTGATACCTGGGAGTTGAATATCTTATTAAAGGAGTTACTCTTCTAAATCTTTCTTCTTCCCGAGGCCTGTTTGTTTCTGACTGTCATTGATTATGAAATATGAATCTTCTCGGTGGAGGAGTGTCCCTGTGATCTTCCTTGTAGAACTTCCTATCCCCTCTGACTATTTCTGCATAGCTTTTTGGATATGTTTCTTGATCTGTCATTTTGGAGCTTGATCCCTTTTCTGTTTGATTTTATCCAAGTCTGGACTTGTCATGATTAGGCCTTTGACTATTGATAATGTCATCCAAAACTTTTGAGTTGTTATGCATATTTTTCTTTTAAAGATCCTTTCTCAATGTGACAATATCTGCTTCCAAATTTCCAATGATCCTATCACTACTACATATTGAAAAATTTGTGATGACCACTTGCGATGAAAGTACTCTTTCGTCGCAACATGCAAGAGAAAAAGTTCAATTTTTCTAAATCCACCCCGTATTCGTCGCTATATCGACGCATGTAGGTTGACTAAATTTTTATGGTCAATGTTCGTCGCAAGAGCGACGAATGTAGTTTGTCCGTCGCAAGAGCGATGAATCACCTAACCTTAAAATTGACGGTTAAAAATGATTTAAAATAAATAGGTGGAAAATAAATATTTTTAGGTCAATATCATCGCAATTGCGATGATAGTGACTTAAAATCGGACTATAAATATTTGACGATTTAAAGATGTTGCGACAATCTTGCTATAACAACGACGGTTCCGAAAGGCTATTTTTGTGTGGAAAAATGTCACAGAATATTGTTAGAGGTGGGGCAAAAAGTAAAGCGGGTGAAAAGAGTGATGGTAGATGTTATTTCCCTTGTAAAAAATGTTGCCTCAGATGTCCCGTAAGAATTTTAATAGCAACAAATACAAAACATTGTAGTTAATATGGTCACATTGATGGCGGATCGAATGAATATTGTCCCATGGTAATTAGCTATATATTCATTATCTTTTTTTATTTTTTCAATTTTATATAAAATTATATATATGTGTATATAAATTGTTTGAATGTTTGTTATAGTATACACTAATTTTGCATGATTGTTTCTAATTATAAAGTTAGAGTTTCCCTCTAACGTTTTGCAAAATATTGCACCAAGTATTTGTAGAAATGATCTTGTACAAGATGAGGAACATCATCATGACCAAGAAAATGAGGATCTCATGGAAGAAGATGATGGGACAAATCAAATTAATGATCCCATGGAAGAAGATGATGGGACAAATCAAATGATCCAAGATTTGTTTTCGCAGACAGACGAGGATGGGGAAAATGCTAGTATTTATGATGAAACTCTATTAGAAAAGGCAAATCAACGACTTTATGAAGGATGAAGAGAAAATCTTCCATCATCAATTCATCATGGAAACCATAAACCCTATTTTTCATATGTTCTAGTAGATATGCTAATGATTCCAAGTTTCATATTTGTATTTGAATGAAGGTCCAACTAGCTTGCAAAGTATCAAATTAAGATTTCAAGTTGATAAACCAAATATGAAATGAATCCAAGCATCATTTGACATCGTCACAAGAGAGACGAATGTAAATAATCTTGCGAAGATTTTTCTATACTGTCGACGAAAAAAGTTCGTCGATAGTATAGCTAATTCATCGCAAGAATATTGTGTCTAATTTGCATGGTGTTACATGGTTTTCAAGGAGTGTAGGGATTATATTATGGTCCAATGTAGTGTAGTATATAAGAACAATCTCTATGCAAAACCTCAAAATGGATAGTACCATATCTTGTTCATCAAACAAATATCCTTGGTATGTTTCCTTTGTGGATATGGTGGCTCAAGCCCTCAGTACACATGATGCCAAACAATGAAACATAAAATTTTTACTATTGAATGCTAGTGTTATGTCACCCATGGTTAAGGAAATAACTTAAGGTTCTTAGGTCCTATTTGAATCTTCTTATAATTGAGATCCATTACATAGTCCTTGAAAAAAGACAAAAGACTTATGTAGCGGATATTAATTTGATCTTTGTGTGGGACATTTTATGCCATTAGTATGTAATTTTGTACAAAAATAATGGATCTTGGAGACTACACCATGGTCAAGGAACGAGGAACGAGGAACACATAACAAGGAATGAGGAACAGAAATTGCACGAGGACTAGACACCGACAACAGGGACCTGCGAATGGGGCCAACGTTGAATTTTTTTCAAACAGTTTTTGTATGCATTGAAATTTGTCATGGATAGACTATTGGCATGACTTAACGATATGGGAGGTTTTCTTGACTCAAATTTGAGTGACACACCCACTTTCGTCCATCATCAATTCATCATGTAAACCATAAACCCTAATTTTCTTTCAGAGTACCCAATTTGGTTGACGCAAGTTTTAGGATTTCGCCGGTCTTTCTTCCTTTTTCTTTCAGGTTCTACATTAATGTATATACAATGTATCTGCATCATAGTTGTGACAAAAAATCCCTCTATTTCGTTAATTTATTAATCAACACCATCAAGATACTAGAGGCGGGCAACAGTGACATGTGAATGGGGCCAACGTTGAAATGTTTTCAAACTTATGTGTATGCATTGAAATTTGACCTGGATAGACTAATCACATGACTTAATGATATGGGAGGGTTTCTAGACTCAAATTTGACTGACACACCCACTTTATTCCATCATCAATTCATCATGGAAATGATAAACCCTATTTTTCATATGTTCTAGTAGATATATTAATGATTCCAAGTTTCATATTTGTATTTGAATGGAGGTCCAACTAGCTTGCAAAGTATCAAATTGAGATTTGAAGTTGATAAACCAAATAGGAAATGAATCCAAGCATCATTTTATATCATCGCAAGAGAGACGAATGTAAATAATCTTGCGACGAATTTGCTATACTATTGATGAAAAAAATTCGTCGATAGTATAACTAATTCGTCGCAAGAATATTGTGTCTAATTTGAATGGTTTTACATGGTTTTCAAGGAGTGTAGGGCTTATATTATGGTGCAATGTAGTGTAGTCTATAAGAACAATCTCTATGCCAAACATCAAAATGGATAGTACCATATATTGTTCATAAGACAAATATTCTTGGTATGTTTCCTTTGTGGATATGGTGGCTCAAGCCCTCAGTACACATGATGCCAAACAATGAAACGTAACAATTTTACTATTGAATGATAGTGTTATGTCACCCATGGTTAAGGAAATAACTTAAGGTTCTTAGGTCCTATTTGAATCTTCTTATAATTGAGATCCGTTACACAGTCCTTGAAAAAAGACAAAAGACTTATGTAGCAGATATTAATTTGGTCTTTGTGTGGGACATTTTATGCCATTAGTATGTAATTTTGTACAAAAATAATGGATCTTGGGGACTACACCATGGTCAAGGAATGAGGAATTATGAAATATGAACGAGGAAAACATAACAAGGAACAAGGAACGAAAATTGTATGAGGACTAGACACCGACAACAGGGACCTACGAATGGGGCCAACGTTGAAATTTTTCAAACAGTTTCTGTATGCACTAAAATTTGTCATGGATAGACTATTGGCATGCCTTAATGCTATGGGAGCGTTTATGGACTCAAATTTGAGTGACACACCCACTTTCTTCCATCATCAATTCATCATGTAAACCATAAACCCTAATTTTCTTTCAGAGTACCCAATTTGGTTGACGCAAGTTTTAGGCTTTCATCAGTATTTCTTCATTTTGCTTTCAGGTTCTACATTAATATATATACAATGTATCTGTTTCATATTTGTGATGAAAAATCCCTCTATTTAATTGATTTCTTAATCAACACCATCAAGATACTAGAGGCAGGCAACAATGACATGTGAATGGGGCCAACATTGAAATGTTTTCAAATTGTATCTGTATGCATTGAAATTTGACCTGGATAGAATAATCACATGCCTTAAAGATATGGGAGGGTTTTTGGACTCAAATTTGACTAACACACCCACTTTCTTCCATCATCAATTCATCATGGAAACCATAAACCCTATTTTTCATATGTTCTAGTAGATATGTTAATGATTCCAAGTTTCATTTTTGTATTTGACTGAAGGTCCAACTAGCTTGCAAAGTATCAAATTGAGATTTCAAGTTGATAAACCAAATATGAAATGAATCTAAGAATCATTTGATATCATCGCAAGAGAGACGAATGTAAATAATCTTGCGATGAATTTGCTATACTATCGATGAAAAAAGTTCGTTGATAGTATAACTAATTCATCGCAAGAATATTGTGTCTCATTTGAATGGTGTTACATGGTTTTCAAGGAGTGTAGGGATTATATTATGGTGCAATGTAGTGTATTATATAAGAAAAATCTCTATGCCAAACCTCAAAATGGATAGTACCATATCTTGTTCATAAGACAAATATTCTTGGTATGTTTCCTTTGTGGATCTGGTGGCTCAAGCCCTCAGTACACATGATGCCAAACAATGAAACGTAACAATTTTACTATTGAATGATAGTTTTATGTCACCCATGGTTAAGGAAATAACTTAAGGTTCTTAGGTCCTATTTGAATCTTCTTAGAATTGAGATCCGTTACATGATAGTCCTTGAAAAAATACAAAAGACTTATGTAGAGGATATTAATTTGGTCTTTGTGTGGGACATTTTATGCCATTAGTATGTAATTTTGTACAAAAATAATGGATCTTGGGGACTACACCATGGTCAAGGAAAGAGGATATTTTGGGTTGGGTAACTTCCCCCACTCCCCTATTGAACAACGAGTTATCTTCCATATTTATAGGACCATGCAAATAATTCTTTGTATTCTTAAATATGTTAATTGCTTGGCTAACAATTCTATCCTCCACTCAATTCCCATTATGATGTGTTGAGGTTCATTCTTCATTTCTACATTAATTTTTTGAGTGGGTATATGTTCCCTGTATTTAAGAACATCTTAG